>JARFOC010059531.1:0-18285 GCA_031763485.1 Osmoderma eremita | reverse complement strand
TAGACTCCAGAATGCCTTCGATATAATTCCTAGAAGAACCATACAAAAGGCAGTTCAAAATGCCGGAAACCGTGCGCCATTGTGTATTAATCAAAAGAGCCAGTTATTTGAACATTTACTGTAATTGTTGGTTCATTGTTTTGTTTTTTATTATTACTGTTATTGTTATTTTCGTTTATTGTTACAAATCAGGTGCTAAGATTACATAAACTTTGCAAAACACACCTCTAATTTACCATTTATAAGATATCCCATTCATTTTAATTCAAATTCGTGCTAACATAAACATTACGCGGCGTGTTAAACAATCCACTCTGGAAGTTTCTATCAAGATCTAGAAGAATGGTTCGATGTGGCTGTTGTCGTTCTGGATACAGTTGTAGATATCTTGTACTCTCTATTGTTGTATTTCGGCTCGATGAATAAAGAGTACTTAAAAATATCTCGTTTCTTTTCGTTGGTGTATACGACATTTTTCTATTACTAACGAACGATAATTGAAACGTTTGACAGTTTTAAATTTCGTGGCACACATTTTAATATTAAATAAGGTTAATATTAAAATGTGTTCTTGGTCAATAAAACCATAATATCAAAACTTTTGTCAACATGTTATACATGGTTGAAATCAGAAAGAAAACTCTTTTTGAGGGTGTCAAAATCCAATATGGCACCGGTGAGAAATAAGAAAGTTGATGATGGCCAGAAGGAATCGAAAAGTCATATAAGAATTTCGAGTACACTATTGGATAGAAGATCAAAAGTAACCCTGAGATTGTGTTTTTAGTTTTTCTCTGCAAGGCCGAATAAAAATGCTAAGAGAAGAAAATGGGTTTTGTTTTAAAATCTCGAACGTCATTTGTGACAGGCTTATTTTTTCTTCGGATTCATAAAAAAACACAAAATTTGGCAACTTTGCCAGATTTAAACCTACCCTCTATCTCCAATAATAAGCGAGATCCCCATGGTGAGGTTCGAAAATGAATCAGCCTGTATAGAAAAGATAGTCCCAGAAATAAGAGCGTGCAATAATATTTCCACTACTGTATTTAAGACTGCCCCATTTAAAATTGTAAATTTCTTCAATCTCTTGAAGCTCCGGAAAATTAGAATATATGTTAAGTTGCTGCAAAGTATTAAATTCCATAATCGCAATTTTATTAAAAGTAACCGTAAACGAGGCCATTTTAAATCAATATTTATTGTGGCTTGGGATACTTGGTATATTTATTTATCTCTTGTATTGCATCCACTGCATGTTAAAAGTGAATTTTATGGATTTAATTTTGGTTTGGAGATTAAATGACTTATCAAACATCAACCTTATATAAACTAACGAATAACAGATACTTTTTTAGTTTCATCAGAATATTACAATGAAATTTATTCTCTAAGATAACCTGAAAGAATACCCTTATAAGTAGAACTGAGATTTCTGTTCAATTTTCAAAACAGCTAACAAACATATAACCTATAAAATAAATTATAATTTCGTGTGTTAAGTGTTTCAAATATTATTAAGGTAAGCCCGATACATTTTTGTTTGTTTTCTTTTGTACATAATAAAGCCCTTTTGAAATTTGCAAACCCAAGATTTAAAAACGAGTGATTCTATTTAAATTTATACTGTTAGACAAATAAAAACTGCTTATTGTTGCTTTGAAATTTTACAATAAATTATTTTCGTAATGTGTCGGATACTAAATTCCCAGTGTTTCTCTTACAGAACGTATTTCGTGTTTAAGTGTTTGAAGAAATTAAAGAAATGCCCACCAACAACTCAATATGTATTATAAGATTCTTGTTGTCGGGAGGGCTTATTCTTGCGTTGATGACGAATCATTGTTGTTCATCAGGAGGCAAGTCAGAAAAGGTAAGTGTGGGCGCAAAATGCACCTGAATGACAATTACTTAATACTAAATAATTAAACAATATTTTTTGATTGCTTTAATTGCATCGCTATGCCTCAATAAAACAAAGGGAAATATAAGTATTGTAATATGTCCATACGTTTCAATACACAAATATCTTCTATGTTTTTAACTTTTGAGTTACAATCTTAATTATGGGTATAGAATGATTATATCTGTATTTTCTATTTACGTCACTAAATAGACTCATTTGTTAATTTCTAGCATGAATGCAGCGATCTAGGTACAGCAGCATGCTTGGATCACAATTATGACTTGATCAATTGCACCAAAGAATTAAAGAGTTGTAATATTATCTTTTATTGCCCGTTGGAGTTTCAACAGAATCAAACGATTTGCTCGCTTCACGTTAATGATTCCTGTCCTGATATTAACGATCTTCAATATATCGTGAGAGATCGAAATTCTGCAGACTTTTATGCTGCTGTTCCAAGAGCTACCGAACTTACTCTAACCGAATCAAACCTAGGAAGAGTGTGCAGTTATAGCATGGACGAGATGTTTCGATCTGGACGAGCTGTTACCCCATTTACTTTGACTTTCGACAGGAGTAAACATGAGCTGATATTAACGACCAGTTTGGATGTGAGGTCGAAACATATCAACTGTTACACAGCGTTTATTACGAGTCGAGAAGCGAATTCTTTTAAATTAAGCTCAAGGAAAATCCACCGCAAATACCGAATATCGTTAAATAAAGAGCCGTGTATTTATTTCTGTGAGATTTCTGCCCCTGGTATATTTGTCAGAACCAGAACTAAGGTAGTTTTAGCGTATTCCAACACATCTCCTAATCAATATATTTCGAAAATAGTCCCGAGGTTTGTTATTCTTGAATAAGCGAGATGTATAATTATCCACTTATTTTCAATGATTTCAAACTATTTACCGGGGACAAGCAGGACATTTATTCCTGGTCGTACGTATATTTCGAAGATCGAACCCTCTCCAGTTTCGATAGAATACAAAGTTCCTTGCAAACCCATCTCTTGGAAGCAGTAAAATCATCTAATAAGAACAAGATACACATCGAATACCTGAGGAATATCGAATACTGCCTTCCTGATGTTACAACCAACGGAATTGTACTGCATTGGAACACAACCTTAATCGGAACTTGGTCAACGCCGCAAGAATTGTGTTTGGACGATAATGGAAAACCGATAACCAGGAGATGTGAAGGCGATTTCTTTACGGGAGCCATTTGGTCGGAACCCTCTGGCAATTGTTCCAAAGGAATAGGAATCTCAAAAAGAACCACGAGGTTGCGCCAGCTCATTGAAGAAGAGACCATATCAGAAGTGTTCGCAGCAAATATAACTGAAGATTTAAAACTATTTACGCCTATAGATGTTAATTTGCTTTCTGATGGTTTAAAATCCTTGTCCACCACTAGAAACGTGACGAGTTTAAAAGTTGATTTCCTGCGTGTCGTCGGCAATACAATGAGGATCAATTCGACGGTACTCCGAGAGTCGCAACAACAATTCAATTCCACCGACAAGATCTTGGATTCGATCAAAACTTTCGTCATGAACGTTGCTGAAGACATAACAAATTTATCAACGACGATCCATTCTAATGTCCTCACACAAATTACCGCCCCTTTTATCAGTAATGTAATCGGTTTGGCCTTATACAAAAAAGGCGATAAAGAATTCGATCAATATCAAATCTTCAATATGAAATTCGACCAAACCTTTGAAGATTTACCTTTGGAGAATTTAGAATTAGCAGTCTATGTACCAACTGACTTTATTAGAAACATCACCAATAATCTAACACCCCAAGAAAAAGAGAAATTTAAAATTATCAATACAGTTTTCTATAGCGACGGCTTATTTAATGACATGTCGAACGAAAATCGATCAGCTGGAAGTCGAGTTGTCAATGTTAACATTCCAGCATTCGTTGACAACAAACAGGTGCCAGTAAATGTCCTATTCAGGCCGACATTAAATTTTACAGGATCGGATTGCGTCTTCTGGGATTACGGCCGGCAAAGGCAAGGGGAATGGTCATCTTTAGGAGGCAGACTTTTAGGACAATACGGAAATGAGACCTTGCTCCAATGCACCTTCAATCACATCACATATTTTGCCTTATTGGTTTTGAGTGAAAACAAAATTATAACCGATTGTGGGCCACAAATCAAGCCTTTGGAATCGCACGAATTAGCTCTGACCGTAATATTTTGGATAGGATGTGGATTATCACTCGTAGGGATTTTGGTTATGCTTTTCATCGGGTTGGTATTCAGAGGTTGGTACAAGGAACGCCTAAATTCCATCCAACTAGCGATCGTTATGCTCATGGAGATAGTAATCTCATTAATGGCCAACTTGATTACTTTAAGAGACAGTGGTGCTTGCACGGCCGTTGGGGCACTACTCCATTACATTGTCTTGGCGAAATTCATTTGGATACTGATCATAGCACGCTTGCAGTACCTTAAATTCGTCGCCATTTTGGAAAATCTCCATGTCAAATCTCCCACGGCGATCTACATGATAGTAGGTTGGATTCTACCGGTAATTCCAGTCGTTCTGACCCTACTCATCTTCCCCAATAATTACCAATCGGGTAAATTGGATTTCTGCTACGCGGATGGTTATGCTTTATATTTCTTCCTAATATTACCAGTTTGCGCTATCATTTTTATTACCATAGGCGTCTTCGTTTTAATTATGGTAACAATCTCGAGACACAACGTCCAGAATAGCGATGCGGACGTGCTGAAAGTGCAAATACGGTTAGGTATCGGGCTATTCTTCATCTTAGGCATCACTTGGATGTTCGGAATCTTAACGCAATTCTTAACTCCCGGCTGGTTGATGCTGGTACTGATTTATCTGTTTTGCATACTTGCGCCTCTGCAAGGTTTCGCCTTGTTCGTTTTCAACGTCCTAATGGATAAGACGACTATGGACTCTTGGCACGACATGTTCAAAATCACCCCCAGGGAGCTGTCGAGTTACGAAGGCTCGATCAGAGGTGAAGTTGTGTATTCTTCGGTCGATTATGATCACGTTGCGATCAATTGATTTGGAAAAGAAAATAACTGAAGACCGTAATTTCGAAGATGATGATTATTTGTTTTAATGGAATACAAACTTAAAATAAAATACGATTTTTCAATTGACCATTCAATTATATTGCGCCAGCGTACAATTCTGGCAACTTTTAAATGTTGGAATTAAAAGAAAATCATCGCAATAGAATTAATTTCAATTTAATGTTTCATATTATTATATAATGTATTCATAAAAATTGATATCTCATGTAGTTGATATAAATATATATTTAAAAAACAAAATTTCATTTAACATTTCCTTAATCACTGTGGAATTCGAAATATTTTGCTGGTTTTTGTATAAAAACATTAATCAACAAAGTCTACGTTCAGAAAAGCAAAACCTTTTTATAGAGGATCTTGAAGCAACAAAAATATATTTTTTAAACTTAAAATGAGGATTTAATTCAACTTATAAAAACTTACAATCAACTTTTTGGCTTTTAAAGAAAATTTTGTTTCTAATATAGCATTATGTTTAAATTTTCAAATTTGGCGCGTTCATATAGGTCGGTGTAGCGTGTAAGTTGGTTCTATAGTAAACTACAGAGACATCTAACGCCCAGCAAAGCATTCATGGCGTAATCTCCAGCTGACAGCCAAGCCGCCAATTCGTAAAGATTTATGTTAGCCTGTATTTATTTCTTATGCTTATTTTTACAACCAAACCCATTCATGAAGCGTTGATGAGTTTATACTGTGTGCTGTGAAAAATATGGATCAATCTAGATTGGATCAATTCCTTTAAAAGAATATTTAGGGCCAATACTTTTAGGTTGTTCGATAGCTAAAATAATAATTTTGTTTTTGTTTCAAGTAATAACTCGGTTGGCTTGTTTAGTTATTTATTACTTGAAATATTATTTATAATTCTGTACTTTTAACAGGCGTATGCACGTCAAGCGGTGTATTGTCGTGACTGCCGGGAAGCTAGCGGCAATACATCATAACACAGTTTTATAAAAAAAAAACATTATTTGACTTTATCTACCTTTAAAAAAATATATAATGAGTTCACCTTTTTCTGGAATAACTTCAAACAAGTAAATTATTTTTTTATTAAAAGAAAGAACTGAATTCCACTTATGGAAAGTTTCTTTCAATTTGTTTGCAATAATTTTTTCTTTCTAAATTCATTTCTTACCAAAATTAGTAAAATATATATCAAGGATTACATACATAGGTAAGGTAGTCCCAGAAGTAAGAGTGTGCAATTATATTTTTACTACTGTATTTAATACTGCTCCATTTAAAATTGTAAATTTATTTCAATCTCCTGAAGTTCGGGAAAATTTGAATATAAGTTAAATTGCTGGAAAGTATTAAATTCTGTAATCCGAATTTTATTAAAAATAACCATAAACCAGACAATTTTAAGTCAATATTTATTGTGGCTTGATATCTTTGTTTATACCACAACAAATAATCTCTTGCACTGCATGTTACATGTGAATTTTATTATTTTAATTTTGGTTTAGAGATAAAATGATTTATCAATAAACCAAACTTATATAAACTGATGAATAAACAGATACCTGGTTAGTTCGATCAGAATATTACAATGAAATTTTTTATTCTCTACAGCAAGCTGAAAGAATCCTCTTATAAATAGAGCTGTTTTTATGTTCAATTTAAAAAATAGTGAAAAAATATATATTCTTGCTTCAAACTATTGTGTTAAAGGTGGGCAAATCGTTATCGTTTTGTTTTTCTTTGTGCCTATGATAAATAAAATCAAGTAAGGTTTTTCCACAAAGTAAGATTTTTATTTCTCTGACAAGAGATCAATCTAAAAATCTTGGGATTAAAATATTTTAGAGCTAAGGTAAGCCAACTACAATTATTTTTTATTTTCTTCTATGCATGATAAAGCCCTTTTGAAATTTAAAAAATAAGTGATTCCATTTAAATTTATAGTTTCAGACAAATAAAAAATGTTTGAGATTGTCTTGAAACTTACTAGAAGTTGATTATTTTCCTAATGTGTTGGATATACTCAATTCGCGGTTTTTCTTTTACAGAACGCATTTCGTGTTTAAGTTTGGTTTGAAGGAATTAAAGAAAAGCAGAAACTAAATATGTATTACAAGATTTTTATTATCGGGGGACTCATTCTTTCCTTGGTGACTAATCATTCTTGTTCATCAAAGGGCCAGGTAAGCATAGGTGCAAAATGCGCTGAATAACAATTACTTAACACTAGATAATTAAACAATATTTTTAGGGCTTTAATTGCCTCGTTATGGTTCAATTAAATAATGTAATTTTAACTATACCTTCTATATTTACTAACTTTTGCGTTACCATATTAGTTGTGTTGGTACAGGTTATGTATAGTTTATGTAACAATTATTCCTGTGTTTTGTATTTACTCTACTCTTACTAAATCGGTCAATTCATCGGATAATCTCTTCCATTTCTTTTCTAGGACGTCTGCCACAATCTAGGTACAGCAGCATGCTTGAATCACAAACATAACTTGATCGATTGCACTTTAGTATGGGGTTGTGATTTTATCTTTTACTGCCCCTCGGAATATCAACAGAACCAGACGATTTGTTCCCGAAACGTCAACGAATCCTGTCCCAATATTAACGAGCTTAAATATCGTATGGAGCACAACCTCAGCTCAGTCGCCTTCATTCCGTCAGCTCCCGACTTTACCCTAAGTGAACGAGTGTGCAGTTACAGCATGGAAGAGCTGCTTGAAACTGGACGAGCTGTCAGCAACTTTACTTTGACCTTCCACCGGAATGAAGGAGAAATGGTATTATTTACCAGTTCCGATGTGAGCTCGGAATATATCGAGTGTTACTCTAGAGATGTTTGGGGTACCTCTCCGATTGATTTTAAATTAATTTCTACCAGCACAAGCAGATTCGTTAGAAGATACCGATTAGCTATACATGAGACGCCCTATATTTATTTCTGTGTAGTGTCTGCTCCTGCTGCATTTGTCAGAATCAAGACTACGGAAGTTGTGGCGTATTCTGACACGACCCCCAATGAGTATATATTCAAAGTGGCAACACATTACAATGGTACTATAAGATTTGAGGATGGATTAAAACAAGGTTGCGACCTTATGAAAGCGAGAAACTGCAAAGTGGTTGAGTGGAACAAAGACGACTTTTTCTACTTGGACCATGGCGCGAAATTTGAATTACATTTGCCATACATCAGAGATAATACCAGCTCTGACGCATAAGCTAATTTTTAAATGTCAACATAAAATAGCTCGCTCATACAGATTGATAGACAACAGTAGTTGACATTGACCACAAACTGATAGAAGTCTAACCTAAGTCTAACGGTACTCTGTCTAATGTCTGTTTAATAAAATTGTGAAATCGCATACGTCCCATAATAAATCGCACGGAATCCGCATGCATTTCCGTTTCCGGTTTCACGAGAGGTCAGATAAGGGATACCTACATATCATGTTCATACGCATGAAAGTAATAGCTCGAAAATCGTAGAAGTAGATGTTGGAAACAGTAACGCATATGGACTGATATGGTGATAGCGGTATCCATGTAATATATATGATCTTCTTAAGAGAAATAATTATTATGGAGTGGTGTGAGTCCTACTTTCTATTGTAGCTATGTGAGCTGTACTCGAAAGGTTGATTTGTATTAAGAGTGAAGTTAGTAGTAGAAGAGAGAGAGAGAGAGTAAATAAGTTAAGCAATGTAATGTCGACAGTGTGTGTTTTTCTATGTTTTAATTGTTATTATATATATATCACGTTCGAACAGTTATTTTGATACCACTGCAAGTAAAATCCCAACAGATCTAAGAGTGCACGTCGTCAGGAACCGTCAGCGAACTGCCTACTGGAACAATGTTTAAAACATTATTTCAGGGTATTCTACAGATAAGGTAAGCCCACAACTGAGAGCGCGTAAAAATATTTATCGACTGCTCAATTTAAAACTTTATATCTCGTTCAATACCCGGAAGTGCTCGGAAATGGTGGTATAGGTTATATCGTTGAAAACATTTATTAAATTTCACAATGGGAATTCTATTAAAAATAAGCAGAGATGAGAAAATTTCAGTAAATGTTTACTGTGGCTTGGGACAATGTGTATTTATATTCTTTATCACAAAATAAATAATCTCTAGCATTGCATCCATTCGTATAGTTTTAAGTCGGGAATATTTTTATTTTCACTTCAGAATGACTAATTAGTTGCTCATATCTGTGTTTTTAATAACAATATTTATTTAAATCAGGGAAAGATTTTTATGGCACTTAATACATAAAATCTAAAATGTAATGTTCGCGGTGAAAAATTACAGGTTCGGAATCTATTCAGAATTAAAAATCCCGGATTGGTTCGTAACACGTTCGATAGATTCCCGGACATAATCAAAGATTCCAATTCTAAGGATGCGCATTGGCATTGTTGGTAGATCAAAGAAAGAAGATTTCTGCCAATAGCCGGCACGTACGTTCAAAGAATGAAGTATATATAAAATATATTTAAAAAAATATATAAATATACCTCTGAGATCACACAACTCTTCTGATTTTATAGTGCCAGGCATTCCTCACGAACAAACAGCTGTTTCGGACTCACCTAGTCCTCATCAGTGCACGTCGGAGGATGCCTGTCGCTCTTTCAATATTCCGTATCGTTAACCGAACGTTAGCACATGTCTTTAAGGAAAATCCCAGAGACATCTAACGCCCAGCCGCGGATTCATGGAACAATCTCAAACGCGGTAACTAAGTTACCAGTCAGCTGAGATACAATCAGACGTGTTGTGTGAGCTCAGAGGTATATTTATATATTTTTTTTAAATATATTTTATATATACTTCATTTTTTGAACGTACCTGCCGGCTATTGGCAGAAATCTTCTTTCTTTGATTTATTTAGTCATTCGAAGCCGATAAGATGACACGCTAACACGGATCTCAGCTGACTGGTAACTTAGTTACCGCGTTTGAGATTGTTCCATAAATCCGCGGCTGGTCGTTAGTTGTCTCTGGGATTTTCCTTAAAGACATGTGCTAACGTTCGGAATATTGAACGAGCGAGAGGCATCCTCCGACGTGCACTGACGAGGACTAGGTGAGTCCGAAACAGCTGTCTGTACGTGAGGAATGCCTGGAACTATACAATCAGATGTGTTGTGTGATCTCAGAGATATATTTATATATTCTTTTAAATATATTTTATATATACTTCATTTTTTGAAAGATATGAGTGTCTCAATTCTCTGTAAAGAAAGGACTTAATTATTGGTTTGGATTAGATTTGCATACCAAACCCAAAGCACTGATTCGGGTGGCCGTAGCACCGTGATACATAATGTGCTCTGCTGTTTCTTCGTCCTTCATACACAGTCGGAATTCCTTTTCTTCCTATAACCCGATTTTACATATGTAGGTGTTTTTTGAGTCTGCAGTTTAAGTCTAAGTGATTCTCTTGTTCTGACATGATTAGGTGAGATGCACTGTTTCGCATGTACTAAACTAGGAGAATTGCTTCAATAATGGAGAACATTCTGTTTCAATCAGAAACTAATTTGTTAGAAGTTGGTATGCCAATTGCAGGTTTTGAACATTGGAAACACCTCGCCACAACCTTTTCTGCAAGTGTGTCTCATTGCTTTGAATGCGGGAGTGACTCGGGACCTATCTTAGGGTTTTGTTTCAAGTTTATGGAAAAGATATATGGTGATATTGGGAAAATGCACGATTAACTCATGGGTTTCTATCTAATACCCGAGAATTATGATCCTTTTCAACAGAAAATTTGCTAAGGATATCGAATATCAACATATACGTAAATATTGCAAGGACTGTGGGGCAGCACAATAAACACACTGTTCGGATTACTTCTCCCGCACAAAGTATTGATTAATTAGGGACGACACGTGTTTCGGGGATACGTGGATTTCCATTATCAAGTCGAATAACCGAATGAGCGCGAAAATGACTTAGAACTATAAACATGCATCGCTTTTTCCCTTCCCTTCGTTCCCTCTACCTATTTCTAACATATGTACAAACTTCTCTCATATCCCCGGCGCAAAACTTCTTGGAAGGACCACCCCCGGTGTTCTTAAGGGTAAGCCTTTATTACCCCAATAAATCCATCAGAACCGAAGAAGGCAAGGGAACTTCCTTCCGATTAACAAGGTTTTTATTCTTTTTAATATAAATGGATTCATAAACATCTAGCTCGCGCGTCGATGTCACCGATTTCATTGGTTTTAAATTATCTATATTTATATTATGTCCCGTTTTTGCCATATGTTCCGCCACGCAGATATATCAGATATATAGACCTCCTTGTCTGTCCAATGTAGACTTTCTCAGAATCTCCACATGAAACTTTCCGGTTTGCCTTTCGGGTTTCCTAAAAGGTTACGAAGTGTGTTGGAAGATTTATAACCGATTTTCATATCTTCGTCTTTTACGACTCGGCTAATTCCTTTAGTTATTTTATGAAAGGGCAATATTAAGAACTTATTTTTGTCGCGGGGTTCTATCGGAGTAAGCGTTGTAGAGTTTCTGAGGTGTTGTCCATATTGAACCTTCTTCAGGACCGGTTCAACATCTACAGAGAAGTGACCATTGTGTTTTGCAATGATTTTAATGTTTCTTTATTCCTTTTCGAATCTGTTTTGACTTAAGGGGAATTTAATTAATCTATTTACCAGGAAATTAATCGCGGACTTCTTATGTTGTTGACAGTGGTTTGAATCTGCCATTATGAATCTATCTGTGTTGGTTTCTTTTCTGTATATGTCTATTTCTAATTTACTGTTATTCCTAATTACTAAACTATCTAAGAAAGGTAGACGATTGTTCACCTATTTTTCTGCTGTGAATTTAATCGAATCAAATCGCGAGTTTAATTTAGTTAGAAAATTTTCCACGGTATATTTTGTGGTATCAAATACCGCAAATATATCATTTACGTATCTCAGCCAAATTCTCGGAAAATAATCTCCATCCTTTTTCAATTCGGCTTCAAACTCACTCGTAAACAAATTGGCAATAAACGACGACAGGGGATTTCCTATGGCCGTACCCTCCAACTGTTCGTAGAATTTGCCTCCGATTTGAAAACGGTTTTGTGACATGCATAACATCCTTAACCGGATGTATTCCGCAATTTTCATATCTTCGACTTCGTTTAATTCCGGGTATTTTCTTAAGAACTCTATAGTTTCAGGGATCGGTACGCTCGGAAACACTGAACAAACGTCCAACGATACAATAATCACCCCTTCATTAATTGCTATGTTATTCACTTTATTGACAAATTCCAGCGAATTTTCTACTGCCAAACATTCTACTTTACGTGGGAGATTCTTGAATTCGTTGACTAGCCATTTGGACAAATTGTAAGTGGGTGAATCAATGCCTGACACGATAGGTCTCATAGTTTTTCCCGGTTTATGAATTTTAGGCAAACAATACATTTTAGGAATAGTAGGGTAAGAACTATTAAGTTTTCTTTTTAAAATCGCGGCTATTAGTCTAATCTAATTAAAGTGGACACTCTTTAATTGTATCTTTAACCTGTCTAATCATCGCGCGTAGGGAGCTCTTTTTTAATTCTTTGTATGGTCCTGCCGATATGATTGTGTTGACTCCCTCGTAATACTCTGATTTATCCATAATTACTATTTTATTCGCATTATTTGCTTTTAGATAAAACAATCCCTTTTTCTCAAACCTTTAATAATTTCGAGATCCGCGTTCATATTATTATAGCTTTTATAATTTTCAATATTCCTTTTTAATTGAATTTTACACCCGTTTCTAATATACCTTTTTGTATTTTCATCTAAATGTTTTATACTTCCCTCAATAGATGCTGTAATATTATCTATTGGGACTTTTGAATCTGTAATCGCGTGCTTCAGCCATTTATTGAGAAGCTCTATTTCTTTATAATTAAAGGCTTGAGACGAAAGGTTACGAATGAGTGGCGTGTTTTCCTTTTCAGCTGCTTTGTTTGAACGTTTAGGACACAACTTCCGGAATTTTTTGTTTACATTAATCATTTTTCATTTGAATTTCTTTTCACATCTTTCTACTGTACGCCTCTGGAAGTCACACCATCTTAGAAAATTGTTTTCGTCTAAGTCTTTTGTTATTTTTAAATCTAAAGTAGATAATTCTACTTCAAATTTACTACCTCTAGCGTACTGATATTTTATTTCATTCTGTAGCCAGTTCTTTTTGGCGTTGGGGTTCTTTTCTTCTTAGACGAAAACAATAAATCTTCCAACACACTTCGTAATCTTTTAGGAAACCTGAAAGACAAACCGGAAATGAGACAAAAGTCAGGAATTTATAAAGTTGCATGTGGAGATTCTGAGAAAGTCTATATTGGACAGACAGGGGGCTCCTATAGAAACTAGATACAAGGAATATATTTCCCATTACCGGCATGGAGGGGGGGGGGGGCTGATATTTCTGGCGTGGCGGAACATATGGCAAAAACGGGACACAATATAAATATAGATAATTTAAAACCAATGAAATCGGTAACATCGACGCGCGAGCTAGATGCTTATGAATCCATTTATATTAAAAAGAATAAAAACCTTCTTAATCGGAAGGAAGTGCCCTTATCTTTTTCGGTCCTGATCGATTTATTGGGGTAATGAAGGCGTACCCTTAAGAACACCGGGGGTGGTCCTTCCAAGAAGTTTTGCGCCGGGGATATGAGAGAAGTTTGTACATATGTTAGAAATAGGTAGAGGGAACGAAGGGAAGGGAAAAAGCAGTGCATGTTTCTAGTTTTAAGTAATTTTCGCGCTCATTCGGTTATTCGACTTGACAATGGTAATCCACGTATTTCCGAAACACGTGTCGTCGCGAATTAATTAATACTTTGTGCGGGAGGAGTAATCCGAACAGTGTGTTTATCAACATATACATCTGTACTAAGATGTGCAATGTGTGTCAAGGAACACCAGAACTACTTTTATAGTGACTTAGAGATACCAAAACTGACTCACTATGAAGCTAATTCAATTTATAAAGGCATTATATTATATATTCACCAACCTAGTAGACATAAAAACTAACATTACTATAGGAGTTTTTCTTTGAAGTTGAAACGTTTTCTAATAAACAAGGCATACTATATTTGAACGACAATTGTCAACAAATTAACACAAACAATTTTTTTCTTTATAGGAGTCGTCTGACATAAGTCTCCGGAAGCACTTCAGCCCATTGGCTTTTTGTATTTATCTCCCATTTTTGTACGCATGCCCTATACCACCCATTCCCAGATCCTTGTGCCTTGTACCAATCGGTACAGGTACTTGGTCTGTATAGTCTTCTGGGTTCAATTTAGTTTCCCAAAGATTAACTATCTTCTAGGGTCCTAGGTCTCGCGTTCACATAAGATGTGGTAGGTGGTCTCCATTGCCCATTCACACAGTCTGCAACTTGGGTCCTCAATGTCAACCCCAATTATCTGTAGGTGCTCTTTCGGTGCATAATGCCCTGTCAGGAGACCTATTACTGTACGAAGGTGATTCCTACTGAGATTTAGTAGTTCATCAGCCTTCTTTACTGATGGATCCTTAATAAAGGTATTGCCATGACTTTGCTTGGTTGTATTTTCCCAGTATTCTTTATGTTGTTCTTTGATCCACTTTTGTATCTGTCCTCGTACTGTGTTTTTAGACACTCCCAGGGCAGGGTCCGGTCACGTATGAAGACGATGATCCTATCTTTGCTAGCTCATCGGCCTTTTCATTGCCTATGATTCACGAATGCTCATGCACACACAACAAAGTAACTTTATTGCGATCCGCGAGCGCATTCAGGTCCCGTGCGCATTTCCAAGCCAGTCTTGATGTCACTTTAGGGTTCCATAGTGCCCTAAGTGGCTATCCGCTGTAATATCGAAACGCTTATTACTATAAGCCTTCTTCTGTTTTCTGTATTGCAATATAGCGTACACCTCTGCCTCTATCACAGTGGTGTAGTAAGATGGTGATTGTTGTATCCCCGACTTCAGTATATACTCCAGATCCAGATCCATGCTCGGCCTTTAACTCGTCGCATGATTACAACACAAACTATTTGTTTACAGGAACTTTGGATTACCTTTTTCATGGTGTGTCCTAAATAATTTGTATTAATATAATAATAATAGTGCTTTATTATCCAGACAGAATTCCAATTATAGTTGAATACCTTTAAAAGAGTTTCTAATAAATACTTAACTACACTACAATATACTATGGGAGAGGAATATGATATTGGGAACAGTGTATTAGTACGAAAACATACATACATAAGCCAATATCAATGTAACAACAACAAATTAAATATTTTCTTAGAAAGATATTGGAAATAGCAATTCCTA
This sequence comes from Osmoderma eremita, assembly GCA_031763485.1. Lineage (NCBI taxonomy): Eukaryota > Metazoa > Arthropoda > Insecta > Coleoptera > Scarabaeidae > Osmoderma > Osmoderma eremita. Next base: position 2,912 of record JARFOC010059531.1, on the reverse strand, counting down.
GTCTTAATCATAAAGTTCGCGGGAGCATTTCTAAAGATGACAAGGATTATTAGTAAGGACAATTACTGTTGTTATAATAAGAAATAAAGTATTATATTATCGAAAAAAATATTGGTAACCCTAGATTGTAAAAAGGACGTCTTTGATTTTCAGATTTCGGGAAAGAGGTATTTAAAAAAAAAATTTGAACACATGTCACAATATATCGATAACTTAATGATGTGTAAAGCGATATATTATTTCAAGTATAATCTGTTTGAATGTATTAATAAACTTTATCAAAAAGTACACTAATTTAAACGAAAACACTGCATATATTACTAATCTAATATTTAGTATTGACCTTAGGTTACAAAAACAAATAATTTTTGTTTCAAAGATCAAAATATCGAAAAGATATAAATAAATTTGTGTATATTTGTGACATGTGTTAAGCATTTCATGAACATACATACATATATGCAGATTACATTACGGCATTGACCATTGAACTATAATTGTTTTTTTTATTGAAGTAAAAGAAGTTTATATCTAGTAACGAGCAGTTTTAGGTCAATAATGTGGAAATGTCTCCCAATAAATACTTACCTACCGTTGGATGTGAATTTCTAGGTCGTTTATCCTGCCTATATCATACAGAGGTACAGAGGTGGCTCAAGCATGAGTTGGTGTGGAGATAATTTAAATAAAATAATGTAATGATATTATTGTTTTATCTACAGATATAAATTTATTCATAGTAGGAAAGGTACAACTCGTATTCCCAGTAAGCTTTTCTATAGAAAAATTGAATTGGAGTGGCTTTGTAGATAAATTTTGTTCAATTCATCAAGTCAACTCATCCTTCTCTACTTATCACTCTCTACATCATGGTGTGCCATTTGTTTTAAATAGCGTGAGCGAAGATGAATTAGTTAATATTATGTCGTCCTTTCCACAAAATTTTAATTCTGGCAATGATTTAATACTTAGCATAATTCTGTATGATTCTAGATTTGCTTTAGCTAAGCCTTTGGCTTACATAATTAATTTGTCTATGAAATATTGCGTTTTCCCTTCTGAGTGGCGATCGGCACGGATCAATCCTATTTACAAAAAACGGTGAGAGACATAATGTGGAAGATTACAGGCCAATTTCAATTCTTTCGAATTTTGAGGATTTTTATGTGTAATATTTTCATGTATACTGTGATTTTATTTTCAAAGGGTGATTAAACATCTTAAAATAAGGCCATTAACGTAAAAATATCTTAACAAAGTTGCATGATAAGAGAGTGGTGATTAAACATATTAATTTAAAGTTTTGTAACGTGGCGACGTAATTTTTGTAAATAAAATAAATTATCCGTGCGGATTGGGGGTAGCAAGGCCATCTAGCGGCGGTTAGTTTAGACGCGGCGGTCGATAGCGATCGGTTATCGGATATCGCCACAGAAATCGACATATCAATTAAATCTAGGGTGAGGCGTAGCTAGCGCCATTAGTTGTCAAATTCATTCTCTTTAAGACTCGCAGTGATGGAAGTCACACCTATCGTTGAGTTTTGCGGAACAATTGGCAAGAACAGACAATGTTATTGTAAACCCCAAAATCAAGGGGGTACAAATAAAAAGCCCTAAAAATACATTCTGGTATTACCACGTGTGATCAACAAAAGAGAGAAAAAGGAAGGATTAGCAATTAATACCTTGTTGGTGTGTGGCTTGGTGTGTGCTCTACGTGTTGAGTCTATTATTCCACAAACATCTTGTGAATGTGCCCCAATCGAACGTGATACTATCGTTGAATTTTGCGGAGCAATTGGTTTTGGAAATTAATTATTTAGGAAATATTTATGGATAATCCGCTCTGACACAGGGATTACATTCAACGATTGTATCACGTTCGATTGGGGAACGTTCACAAGATTCTTGTGGAATAATAGACTCAACACGTAGACCACACTCCAAGCCACACACCAACAAGGTACTAATTGCTATTCCTTCCTTTTTCATTGCGAGTCTTAAAAAGAATGAATTTGATAACTAATGGCTCTAGTTACGCCTCACCCTAGATTTAATTGATTTATCGATTTCTGTGGTGATATCCGATAACCGATCGCCGCGTCTAAAATAACCGCCACTAGATGGCCTTGCTACCCCCAATCCGCACGGATAGTTTATTTTATTTACAAAAATTACGTCGAATGAAATCGGCACGTTACAGTCTTTTAAAAATGTTTTCCATGGAATCTATTTCATACAAGTTATCGCCGTGTTGTAGGACGCAAGTCTCCGTGAACTGGCATATTTTTTAATAATTTCTTGCCGTCAAATTTCGCCGCAGCTGCCTTAACGTGATTACGATGATCATCTAAATCAATTATGTCGTTTGTGTATACCATGATCTTCATAACGCCCCATAAGTAGAAATCAAGTGGGTTAAGGTCGGGTGAACGCGGAGGCCATGGCATAGGACCACCTCGACCAATCCACTTATTTTCAAACAGATTATCTAAATGTTGGCGCACTAAACGATTAAAATGCGGCGGTGGTCCATCGTGAAGAAACCACATCTGTCGACTTACATTCAAAGAAAATTTTTCCAATAGTTCCATCAAATGATTTTGCAAAAACAAGAGATAATTGTTAATTAGTTAATTATCGAAAAACGTCGCGAGTTTAATCTGGAAACGCACATAGCTTTCGTAGACTATACAAAAGCCCTCGACAGGGTTAGCCGGGAGACTATGGAACATACTGGGAACTAGAGGATTTCCACCACACCTAATAAACGCTATAAAGAGCCTATACAAGAAGACAGCGATCAAAATTTTAACCAATGACGAGACTTCCGCTACTTCCGTAAAGACAATACTATTTGCTGACGATCAAGTAATTCTAGCACAAACGGAGGATGATCTTCAGCGTGCC
>JARFOC010059521.1:0-18291 GCA_031763485.1 Osmoderma eremita | reverse complement strand
TTTACTCATGGTTTTATTATTAAATTTATATTTTAGTCAAAGGTTTGTGCTTCTAACTAACACATAAAACACAACGATAAAACCGACATAACCCCAAAAATAGCAAATGACAGCAGAGATGTGCTCATAGAAATCCGTTCCGTTCGTTATTCCAGTCTAACCTTGGTGACGTCACATGAATCTAGTTCAATCCATGGATTTTAAACGCGAACGCACCCAATATAGCATATTTTAAACTCCTGCCATTCAAATCATAAATTCCTATAGTTTCTCATTATTTTTTTTCAATAAAACTTATTTATTTACTTAACTAATTTTATTTTATAATTAAAAAGAGCAAGGGGGGTATTTAAAGATCTATATAGTAATTTTAAAAAGTAGAAAAATAACAAAACATAGGGACTTCAAACGCCGTGCATTTGACAAAACATACGCACATCTGTGTATATTTAAATGTATCGATAAGCTTTGACGCTTAACTTCCCGAGGCCTCGATCGAGACAGCATGACAGCACTCCGAGGCATCGTAAGCTAGCTTGCCTATTATTTATTATATAAAGCAGCTATTATTATTAGAAAAGATTCTTTCCACTACGATTTCATAGCATGAAAAATCTTTTCGGGCATATGCTTAGGTGTCTGCATCGGTGGTTCAGTGGTAGAATGCTCGCCTGCCACGCGGGCGGCCCGGGTTCGATTCCCGGCCGATGCATTTTTTTTCTCCTTATATCTGATTCCTTTTATTTATGGTTATTTTCTTAATTTGTATTACGTAATCCCAAACCCCTCGACAAGATACAATATTCAATGAACACCAGTCCTCCCTCGCATAGAATAAATTAAATTCACGATCGCATCGAAATCGTTTTAAAAACGATTAATTGTCGTAGAGGCAGCGAAAGGGGGGACCACGAACGTCAGCAACCATAGCTCAAACCATGCCAAGAAACAACCCCCCGTCCCCTCACCCCATCGAAGGGAACTAACTCGGTGCGGGTTATTTCGCAGCCGGGCTAACCTGTACCAGGCACAGAATATTGACGGACACCTACCCCGTGAGAATCACGAGAACGATTCACCGATTCCACAAATACACAATCAAATTCACCACACACAAATATTATACTTTCGCGTGAATTACATTATGAATAAATCAAGGGAAATTTCGAGATTTTTCCGGCGTGATTTCCATCGTGTTTTCGAAACTATTTTGGCTTCATCTAATATTATAAGAATGTATTTTGATTAAAATTTACTTACGAAATCCATTGGTATATCCCAGAAACCGTAAGCTCCCCTTTTTCATTCAAGGCATGTTCTATCAGTTCGGTGTAGGTAAACGGCGGTTTCTTAGGTCCGGTGTATCTGTAAGCATGATTCTGGGTCTTGGAAACTTCATCAATTTTACACGAAGTATTGGCCGTCGGTTGTTTATCTTGTCGTAAAATATTTATCTGAAAAAGAAAGTATAATACGAAGTGTTGATTTTTAAGTGCAAAGACAGACGATCGTTCCACCCATTTTAACGAATTTTTAAACCAGAACAAAATATGTTAAACATCTATCAAAGATACTGTCAGTAGTTGTCAAAGTCTTGGATCTAATATCTAAAGGATATAAATGTTACATGACATCCAACGTACGTATTTTCTTTAGTAAGTGTCGTACAAAAGTAGTAAAAAATCAATAATATTGATAACCAAACCTAATGCTAAAAGTATAATGTCGAGAATTACTCACGTTTTGTACTTGCTGCTGGTAATAAATCGGTTTGGTGAAATCGTTGTTACCGGAGTAGATTTGGCCATATTTGTAATCCGGTTTCAAAATTTGAACTTGCTGATTACCGCTGGTGATAGCGCAAGGGGGTCCGTAGTTCGGAGGATCGTTCGGTTGACAGTCTGAAACGGTAGGAAACGGGATAAGCGAAAATTGAAAAGTAGGCTCACCGTCACTATGCAAAAAAGTTAAACGTCAAATTACCAGGCGATTATTGACAAAACAGGTGAAACTGTCAACAATATTATTAAACAAGTGCATTTGATTAGAGTTCGTATTCAGTTATGAATTGTGTGTGTGTGCGGGGATTCGTGGGAGAAATGTGCGAAATTTCGCGGCGATGATTGTGCTAGAAATATGTACCGGGCACCGGTGGCAGTTCGTGGATTTTGTAATTCAGAAGCCAAGATAAATTCCCATCAGCGCAGTCCGCTTCTATGCCGCTGTCGGACCCAAGAGGACTCGGGGTAGCACAATCGTTCAGCTCCAGTTTGATCTGCTTGTTATTCGAACAGGTATTATTCTGCAAAGACTGTAGCTCCTCTACGTTGACATTATGCATTTCCGCGATAATATTCGGGATTCGATTAGAAGTGTCCCAGTTACCATTTAATAACACTACCTATAAAGATAATATAAATAAAATAAGTATCTCATATCAATTAACCCCAGCAACATAACAGTTTTGTGTCGGCACCCACACGTATACCAAAAATATGAGCAGTAAATGTTACGTGGCTCAATGGTCTAGGGGTATGATTCTCGCTTTGGGTGCGAGAGGTCCCGGGTTCAAATCCCGGTTGAGCCCATTTTTTAATCTCAAGATGTTTCTTTCATTTTAAAACCAAAAAAAATCAAACTGAAGTTTTATACCTCTGTGTTCGTGCTACATGGTGATTCGTTATCTTTCCTTTTGATCGCGATTTGCGGTAAACTGTTGCGATTTTTTTCAAAATTCTTTCGCATGTTACCGCAATGACTACTAGGCGTTGATCGTATTGAGGTACGCGAAACCATTCCGTTGCTGGAACTGAGGAAGTGGGACTGGGACCAGTGATGAGCAGGGGTAGTGTAATTATTTCTCTGGATTGTGGTGGTTCTCGGAAAAACATTACTGTCGCGTACGATATAATTGTTGCTATTATTGTTTCCGTTCATGGTTTAGGAAACGATTCGCTTGTCCGAAACGTCTCAGAATCTTGGATTCGGAGTGTGAATTTGACAGATAAAAAATGAACCACGAATTTGAAGAATAGTCGACTGAAAAAAATCACTTTTTTGGCAGAACTCACCTTGTAACGAGATGATCCGACTTTTTATTTTATCAAAATTTAACTTATAACGAGCACTATGACACTACGTAGAATTTTAAAAGTTATATTATCGTGAACATGTTTTCATCGGCAAGTTTGAACCTAAATGATTAGCGAACCAAAACTGAACTAACCCCTGTACATTTTATTTGTGGCGCGAACCCCCTCCGGTTGCGCTTGCGCGTTTTATTATATTTTATGAAATTGCATTATCACAGAGAAATACATAAAATTAAAAGGAATTAGCTTCAAGTTATCGCTTACAAAAGCCCTTAAAGTACGTTTACAATATATTCATATACGAATATTATTGTATTTTATTACAATAGAAAAATCGCATGTGAAATTTCTTGTAATTATATTCTTTTGCATCTTCATAAAAACGTTACTAATTATTGACGACACAAATTTACAAATTAAAAATTAGCAATCCCGCATAAAGAATATTACAGTATGAGAGCATCTAGAAAAAATCTCAACTATATTATTATCTTAGTATCGACAGAATTTAGAATAAAATAAGGTATTTGATACAATGATCTTAAATGGCATTTATCAATGGCATAAAAGTTTTTTCTTACGTAAACATGACTATATAAAATTTGTCGTGTCAGCTGTCAAAATATGGTTTTTGTATTTTTATCACCCGAAGAGGACTTGACATAAAGCTAGTTTGCGGTTGTAATTATTTTTTTATTTTATTTTTTTCGTTTCTATAATAGGGATTCTTGTTATTATTGGGAGTGACTTAAAAGGCATTTGTCTTTGTTTCGCCTAAAAAAGTTTGAGGTTAGTCATATTTGTTATTATCCCAAGCCTTGTTTCTTCATTAATTAAACTTCTTTATTTATTTAATCAATTAACATAAAACCTTATAATTATGATAATTAGTTATCCGTAATTTCGTGTTTGCTACATCTATAATTCTGCATTTATTTGAACAGCCGCTGAACCTGCAATAAAAACCTGCATAGACAAATTAAACAGTCTTTAAGATCAGCTATTTCTTTCTCATTCAATTACAGATTCTATAATAGAGTAAAAGGACATAAACATGGATGTGGATAATGGCCCTACTGATGGATCTGGCGGTGGCATCGATATTGAACAGAGCCTTTTACAGCAATTTAGTTGCATGGGTACAACTGACAAAGATGAATTAATACAACAACTGCAGAAGGTTTTAGGTAGCCATTTAAATTACTCAACAGCAGCATTTTTTTTAGATATGAACAATTGGTGAGTTCACGCGATATTATTCTGATAAGATTTTAAACAAGGTTTTGATTAGGAATTTGCAAGGCGCGATATGTTCATATTTCGATGTTGAAAACTCACACAAGTTACCTTCGATGTCCTTAGCATCTGATCCTAATGCATGCGAATCCGAAAGTATAGAACCAAATGTTCCGTAAGTACAAACATTAGGGGTCGTCGTTATAATCCGCCGGTTGTGAATCTTTGTTTTATTTTAGTTTCCAAAAGACTTGGAATATCTGCAATAGCGGAAATGAGGCTTGGCCCGCGGGGTGTTACCTTCAATGTGCAGATGGTGATAGGATGGGTGCCAGTCGAAAGGTGGTATCTTGCTTGTATCCCGGCCAAAGTACTTTCGTCACTGTCGACATGATAAGTCCCTCCGTTGCTGGAGTCTACCAAAGCAAATGGCGCATCTGTACACCTGCTGGAACTTACTTTGGGGATCCAGTTTGGGCGATTGTGACGGTTGTGGAGGAAGGGACGATGGCTCTTACCGAACAACTGCAGCATCTGCACGATTTAGGTTCTCAACCTGCAAGTACAGTACAAGTTAATCCATTTACACCTCATCGATTGTCCACAGATAATGCACCTCCTGATAATACCGATACCAACATGTGCTAGTTTTGAATAAGTGTCGTAGTGTTTCCGTTATTTTCCGTTTCCTTTAGAATCTTAGTGCCAATGAACGGTTTTTGTGAGCGGCCACAATGTAAATTCATCCGTGGTACAAATTATGTAATATCTTATATATACATGTATAGGTTTATGTATTTTTTACTACAATTATAATATATTACTATTATATAATATATTTTTCTTATTCATGAATAGTATACGTGGTCCGGAGAATACTTGATTTGTATATCCATAAGTTACGATTGTTTAATTTAATTTTGTATGTATTTAGTTGGGTGAAATTGAAAGTTTGACAAAGTAGATTTTGTATATATGTATGTATCGCATTATTTCTATTTAAGATTTATCGAAAGACTAGAGACGATCTTATTCACACTATGTATTTTATTAAGTTTATGTACAAAGCATTTTTTTTTAATTTACTGATAAAATCGAATACTATCGTGAAATCAATACTGGCTTGAATTAATTTTTCAATAGATATTTACCATAAAATTATATCAAATTTGAAAGACATTTTAACGTACCTTTTTACACTAAAAAGTGGAAATTAAAAATTATTTTCCATTTATACAATTAAAAAAAACAATGTTTAAATATATATTGTTATAATGATTTCAAATTGATACTAAAGAGATTCCTATGATATGTAATAAATTTTATGATGAGACAAAACAGTTTGTGTGAAAATGTTTTTTTTCAATAATTTTTAATAAAGCTGTTTTATTTGCGTTTGCTTTTTGGATTTTTTTTATGTAAAAGAAAATTAGTTACAAAATAAATATTAAAATTCAGATTTGCCGCACTAACTTCAACCTAAAGATATTAAAATACCTATTAATGTAATACAAAATTGTTGGTAATTTCAAACTTTAATGTTGAAATTACTAAAAATAATAGCTGTTTAAAATTGGAAGACATGACGAGCGAAGCCAGTGTCTTATGACGAGCTATTTTTTTCTAATTTGCCTCTTACGCCCCCTGTCTTACATAAATAAGAATATAAAATGTATTTGTGAACTTTCTATTAGCATACTTTATACTGATTGAACTTGACATGCAAAAAGAATGGGAATTTATTATGAAGTTAGACAAATACACCTGAAGTAGCTACCATTTGTGATCATTTGAAGTTTAATCCACTACGATTTACATTTGACAAGTTGACGCCATATTTTCTGAAGTTTGAAATTTCCACTTTGACCAATCTTGAAAAATTAAAGTGCACTAGTTTATATTTTATATATGAGAGCATTGGTTAAGCGCGAATTTACAGCTTGCACTTTGCATATGCACAACGGATGATTCATTCCAGTAAAAAGTGTATTTTGTGTTTTCATCTGCATGTGATCCACAGTAAACACCAAGGTTTCTTTCATCCGTAGTGTACTGATGTAAAATCGATGTAAAAATGGCGAGTTGCGGACGGCGGACTTAATTTCCGCATACGAGATATATATAAGAAAAAAAGTTATTACAGTTTTCAGGCACGCGGAGCGTTTGTGGTAAATCCTAGTAACATTCCATTTTATATTTTTCAGGTTTTGACAAACTTGTTTGATGGAATTTAGATGTGACAGGTTATGGACTTTGGCATTCAAAATGAATAAAAAAGTTCCGAAAATTTGTTTGATTACGGAATAAAGAAAAAACCGTTAACGAAAACGATGGTGGATCAGAAACATATTTTGAAATAGAAAGATCCAAGGATCGTTTCACAATTGCATACGAGAAATTCAGTTGACTGGCAGAGTGTTATGTCCATTCTAACGTGAAATTGACGATGCGGCGTACTAATCGGGCAACAGACATTCCGCCGTTGTACACTGATAAGGGTTAGTAGCCCGAAATAGCTCTCTGTGCGTGAGGAAGTCTGTTGTTATACAAAGTAACGAAACCCACTTGACCTCTAGTGCGGAGAGAGCAAAAATGATTAAATGTCTGAAGTTTGCAGCAACATTGTCTTCCATTGTCTTACCTGTTATATATATATTTCAAGAAAAGAAGATTTCTGCCAATAGATGGCACGTACGTTCAAAAAATTAAGTATATAAAAATATATTTAAAAATATATAAATTCATATCAGACGTGTTGTGTGATCTCAAAGGTATATTTATATATTTTTAAATATATTTTTATATACTTAATTTTTTGAATATACATATTTGTTTGGCTTTTTCTTATTCATTTACTGCAACTTCAGACTCGACAATCATTTTTGCTCTGTCGGTATAAGATGACGCAAATTATAAGTTGGCAACGAATTAAATATTCCTAATATTTCTGTCTAGAACCCTAAAAACCTAACCTATCAAATTTTATCTGTCAATACATGAAAATCTGTACAGGAATTTTATTTTTGGGTATTACCATGCTGCTAACTGAGTTGCATACCTAAAATAGGTCACGTGGGTCTCATTATTTTATAAATTCATTGTATGCTGTGTCATCCCAAAAGTATATTTATATATTTTTGAATTGGTTTCCCACTTAAAATTAAACGTTTCTAAGAATGCGTTTTAACATCAGTTCAAAATGCATAATATACAGGTTTAGATGGTCACAAGTATAGAATGGAAATAATGAATTTGTAAACAGAAACAGGCGCATAAAAATTATTATATACTCAAATAAACTTGACACTTATTTTCCCTATACAAATTTGTCACATTTGAAAACAAAACACAAAATTGTCTTTTTTATGTAATTGTACTAACCGAAAGAATAAATTTTAAAACTATGTACCCTTTTATACAAATATTTTGGTTGCTACTGGTTCTAAATTTTACGAGTGCATCGGAAGATGACATTGCTGAGGTGCGTAAACTGTTGATCAAAAATAACACTAAGAAGTGGCTGGATAGTATGCAAGTCAGGAGCAGTGATTCTCCATACTGCAAACTTTGCTGCGTTAACATCACTGCCAATACTATAGGAAAAACTTGCGGAATACATACCCTATGCAAATATCCAGTAATATGACGCGAATACAAAAATGAGATCGATGAAACATATTAAAATATTTCAGGCAAATTCCATTGGAGCATCTTGCAAAGGTTACATCAATGTTAAATTCACTAACGAAGAATTATCTGCGATCTTGGAGCTTCACAATGCCTTAAGAAGTAAAGTAGCTAACGGTTTAGAGCCCAGAGGGAGTAAAGGACCGCAACCCCCAGCCTCAAACATGAGGATGATGGTATGGAGTAAGGAATTGGCCGAAATAGCTGAAAGATGGGGTGCTCAGTGTATATTTTCTCATGATAGATGTAGAGATACAGGTATAAAAGGCAAAACTGAATTTCAATAAACCATTTTCAACGTTTCATTTCGCCCAGCAAGTTTTCCTGTTGGCCAAAATTTAGCGCGTGGCAGTTTAGCTACAAATAACGAATTATCATTAGTTATTTACTGGTATGACGAAGTGGCGATGTTTGACAAGGAAGAAGTTAATGACTTTGTAATGTAATTCCTAAATTTTACAGAAAAATATGGTTTTAATGTCTAATATTCTTTAGGCCTTTAGCTGGTGACCATCTTGCTGAGCATTATACACAAATTATATGGGCTGATACATATCAACTAGGTTTTTATAATAACTATTTTTGCAATTTTAGTTACCTTTCTTACTTCATAGGTTGCGCTAGAGCTGTTTTTCAACATTATGAAGATGGGGCTATAGCTTATAAAGAACACTTGATTTGCAATTATGGTCCTTCTGGTAATATACCAAGCCAGCCTGTATATAAAATTGGGAAGCCCTGCTCTTTCTGTCCTGAGGGAACTAATTGTGCTGTGGACTTTTCTGGTCTCTGCGAACGTATTATTTTCCTTCATGTACGTCCATTTCCCTTTAGTTAAATTCCTTATTTTTTCAGTCGAAAAGCAATCTGGTCTTTCAGGCAGATTATTAGTGAGAAGCGAATCCAATGTTGAGAGAAAATCTATTATATTACTGTTTATACAATTTTTAAATGTCTATTTGTGCTTGTATTTATTTAGATAGTAGCGATTTTTGCCTGTCCTTTTATTTACTGTTAAAAGTTAAATTGCCTAACGATTTTAGAACGCTCCCAGCAAGCAGAACAACCAATTTAAATATTCAATGAAGTCTGGGCTGTGATTGGTTGATGATATTTTGACCAATTTAAGGATAAATTTCAGACAGTTTTCCGTCTTGTATATTTGTACATATATTGAAAAGGAAATTGTATTGTATTTTTTTAACAAATACATGTTTATTGAATATTAGATAGACTTCGTACAACAATAAGTATTGTAAATTGTTCTATATTCGAATAATCGGCTCAATCCCTAAGTTGCATTGATTAATCTTGTTTAATAATACAGTAAAATTTAAAAAGTGATTCAACATGACGTATTAAGGGATTAAAATTGAAGATGACAGAGGAACACGTGACTAAACCCGCCAATAGTCGACCCAGATGATTCATCGCAGCACATCCCAAACAGTGCGTTGCATTTGACAGTTACGATTCCATCCAAAATGTCAGAACTAATATCTGTACCCCTAAAAAAACCTTATGAAGTCGATATAGTTAAACCGTTGAAGAATATAATACAATCGAGGTACAGCACAGCGGATAAACCGGAGGATTACAGCGATGCAATCAACGAATTGGCGAAATTGAGAACCAATGGAATATGGAAGGCGTTTGAAAAATTCGAGAGTTCTTTGGATATTATCTATCGGTAAATATAAAAAGCATGTTTAAATCTTTCCTTAATATATTTTTTTAAAGTTACTATGATCAGTTAGTGAGTTTAGAGCAGAAAATACCTCCCCAAGAGGTCCAAATTCCTTTCAAATGGAGGGATGCCTTTGACAAAGGTTCGATATTCGCCAGCAAATCCAGTTTAAGTAAGTTATAGCTTACCTCCATATATTTCCTGTTCTTATTTTCTACTTGTTCGTAGCAATTGCATCTTTAAGTTACGAGAAAGTATGTGTATTATTTAACATAGCAGCTTTACAAAGCGCAGTGGCCGCTAGTCAAAATCTAGAAAACGATGAAGCACTTAAATTGGCTGCGAAATTATTCCAGGTAAGTAACGTTTAAGATATATGTGTGCAGTAATAATTTCTTCTTTGTGGAATATTTAAGCAAGCCGCTGGTATTTTCAATCACTTGAAATCGACAGTTATGTTGCAAATTCAGCAAGATCCCACGGATGATTTAAATCCAGATACTTTAGGAGCTTTGTCTAGTTTAATGCTGGCGCAGGCCCAAGAAATATTTGTCGAGAAAGCTATACATGGTAACTATTCTTTTGGAAATGTAATTCTTAATGTGATATTGTGTTTATCTCGAACTTAGATAAGATGAAAGAAGCTATAGCTGCTAAACTCGCTCAACAATGCGAGGAATTATATGCGGAGTGTTTGAAAATATTCCAACGGGATAATTTGAAGGCATTATGGGATAAGGATTGGATACCATTGGTATGAAACTAAACATTTTTGCTTATATCTAGGAAGCAGTTTCAGTTATCGGAAAGGTTTTCACGGATAGTTTTTTTGTGTATTGTCCTTATATTCGCCTTGTAAAATACGATTTTAATGTAAAACATAAAGGAAATTAACGAAAATTAGTCTTTTTATCCACATTTTTGCTTATATTTTGGAAACGGTTAGAGCTACTGGGATGTGGTTTTCACCAGTCGATTCTTCATTGAAATGCGCTTCTCATGTTAGCAGATCGAGATACTCTAGGTGCAATTTTATTGTTATTTTATTAATTGTTAGTATATCTTTATATTTAATCCTTTTTAGATTTGTTTTTAATAATAATGATATTTAGTCTTTTTAAAAAAATAGTCCGATGCCACAATTTACATATATTATATTTTTTAATTTCGTTAGATTGCCGGAAAACAAGCTGTAATGCGTGCTATAGCTTTATATTATCAGAGTTTAGTTTGTAAAAACGATGGAGCTGTCGGGAAAGAGATTGCATTTTTGGAGGTATAAAGTTGTTGTGGATTAAAATAATTTCTTTCATTACATCGCATTTTATTTTTAGCATGCAATTGAATTATTTAAAGCCTCGCAACAACGGTCCGCAAAGACTTTATTTAATGACATTTTCGTCAAGGCACAAAGAAATTTAGCGGAGGCTAAGAAAGATAACGATTTCATTTACCACGAACGTATTCCAGATATTAAAACCTTAGACCCCATTGGAAAGGCACAACCTGCCAGATTAATCCCAGCAACTCATCCTATGAGTAAAAATTATAGAGGTTTAGACGCTCCATCTATTCGCTTATGTTTTCAGTATAAATCTCTGAATTTTTAGATTTGTTTAGTGAATTGGTTCCAGTGGCCGTGCATCAAGCGATGGCAGCTTACGATCTGAGAAAATCCGAGATTACCCAAACTGAAATTAGTAAACTACGCGAATCAACTCAAGTTTTAAATGGCGTTTTAGCATCCCTGAACTTACCAGCTGCTATCGAAACGACGGACGGCGATGCTTTACCACCTTCTTTGCTTGAAAAAGCTGAGAAAATAAAGGAACTGGGAGGTATCAGTGAGTTGGAGATGGTGATTAACGAACTACCAGAATTACTGAAGAGAAATAAAGATTTATTGGACGAGGTAATTTGTTTCTACTATTTTTTTTGTATTGTTGCAATTTTTATTTCGTATCAGTCTGATAGGATGTTGAACGAAGAGAAACAAGCCGATGATTCCTTACGGCAACAATTCAAGGAGAAATGGACCAGGACTCCGTCGGAAAGGTTAACCGAAATGTTCAGATCGAACTCGGCAAAATACCGGGAGATCATTGTCAACGCGGAAAAGGTATTGTCTTTTGTGAGTGGCAAGCTAACTGAATTCGAATTTGCGAATGTCCTTTTAGGCGGATAAAATAGTGAGGGAAAAATTGACCGCAAATAGAGATGGTATAGTGCTTCTGAGCGGCTCCACTGCAGATCTTCAAGGGGCTGTGCCCTCGGGTAATGGAGGTAGTGTTGGAAATTCGAGAGCCGTGAATACGTTACGTCAATTGATGGAAGAGGTAATGTATGTTGTGTACTGTATTGGTTTATTCGACTACTACTTTAAGCGGAGCCATTAAGCGGAAATTGTAATTTGTTTTCTCATGGCTTATATTGCCATAACACTAATGGCCATTCCAACTTATGGCCATTAGAAACGGCGGTGGCGTTGGAAACAGGCTATCGGTCTACATCGCCCATGAATTTAAAAATACCGCGTCTGTAAATGACACGTTACAATTTTTTTTAGATGCAGGAGCTACTACAGCGTCCGGGAATTTTTACCGTAGTATGTTATACCCAATACCTTGTTTATGCAGAAAATCCATTAGTCTTAAGTTCATTTCAGTATATATTTTTTTATAAATGTCATTTTTCTTTACGCTTAGATGGGGTGGCTTGGATCCATGGGTATAGTTTTTCTTTCTGACTGATTTTGTAATCGCTTGTAGTCCGATAAACCTATTAACCTGATCGAATTTTGTATTCTAACAAGTACAGCCGAGAACAGTGAATAAAATTACTGTATAGATCCATAATACGAAAATTGCTATACATCACTTCACCAAATTTTGTACAAAGAATTTTTAAATTACATGACCACAGAGTGGAAGTTAATTGCATTGGAATTTCTATGAATGTGTTATTTCTTTATTTTTATAATTATAAACATTCCAAACCAATTACGTTTGTAACTGATTATTAATTTCATTTGTTAATGTATTTTGTTTTAAACAAAATTCTTTTACAAATACGTATCGAGATTATTATTAATTAATCTTCGACTTTCCTACAAGACGGATTTCTAGAAAATAAATGTATCGTACTATGTGAACCCCTTCGCTTTGTTTTCAACGTATTCTTCGTTTACCTTAACAATGAAGTAGTGGACGTTATAATGTTGGTACCTACCACACAGGAGCAATAAGCGCATAGCTCTCGCAATTAAGCAACCGGCTTTTGACATTTCGTCTTTCATGACATGGTTGCCACGCAGCGCAAAGCATATCGTATGGTTTGACAGATATATAGAGAGGTTATGGTTAAAAGATACGAAAACTATCAATACTAAATAGAACGTCAAAATGACAAATGTCAAGTAAGTGCGTTGACAACTTACCGTATCTATGCAACTGGCAACGCGTTAAATGAAGAAATCCTATGCGAACGAAATGTCACTAAATTTGACATTTGCTAAATGTGAAGTTGTGTTGGTATGATTTTAACAAAAGTCGGTACCAAAAATCGGCTGCAAGTGATATATATCCGTAAAGGCCGGCAAATTCAAACGTACTTCAACAGGAGCAGTCAATTAAAAGTCCACAAATTCACTTCTAGCCACAGTACAAACATAGATCTCCCGATACATTTTATATATCGAATGCAAACACCAACATTTTATAGAAAAGACCATCAGTATACTTAGCGAAAAATCGAATGTATGGCGGCCCTTTTTCATTTATAAATATTTTTTTTCTATTGCATAAGCAATATGCAATGCATTTATGTTATTTCGATATCTTGTCAGTTATTGGATTTTTTGTTAAATCATGAGTGCTTGGCGATTAACTTCATTATTTTTACTATTCTAGTATTGTAAAAATAGTAATAAAATTACTTTATTATTTAATTTTTACTAATTTCTAGGTTAATACAATAAAAGCCGAACGCGACGCTATAGAGCAGGAACTCGCTAGCGCCACTTTGGACATGAAAGGCAAATTTTTGACCGCCTTAGCTAACGATGGAACCATAAACGAGCCAGCGCTATCAGTGGAATCTCTAGGAGAAGTATTCGGACCTCTCCAAAAGCATGTAAGGGAAAGCATTGAAAGGCAAGAAGGATTAACGGGAAGAATCCAGGTATGTCTGGTTTATTTTGGCCACTTTCTTTATCTTGGATTCATAATAAATCGCAAAATTATTTAGGTCGCCAACAATGAGTTTGTACAAGAAAGAGGTGCTACCACGGGTGGAAGGGAACAGATGATGTGTAAACTTGCGAATGCTTACGATGCCTTTAGGGATATTCATAATAACGTTAAGGAAGGGACTAAATTCTATAACGATCTTACTCAAATTTTGGTGAGCGCCCAGAACAAGATCAGCGATTACTGCTTCGCCAGGAAGACTGAAAAGGAGGAGCTCCTGAAAGATTTGACACAAGCCACCAGTCGTCAAGCGCCCGCCGTGCCTCCCGCTCAACCCGGATATCACTCGAGTAAAATCGCTTTTAAGTATGAGTTAATCGTGTTTTCTTATTTGTATCGTGTATAGGTATTACACCAGGTTCTACGCCGACACCAACCTCAACACCGCATCAACCTGCAGCGACTTCAGTTCCGACATCGTTGCCATATCCGGTTTACGTCCAGGGCATGCCCATACCATTCGGAGCGACGGCTGCCGCACCATACCCGTCGTACACAGCACCCCCTCCCATGCCCCAAGGTTATAATCCATACGGCACCATGCCCTATCCAAGTTAATATTTATTTTTTCGTATACGTTATTCGTTTTTAATTGTTTGAACATCTCAGGTTCTTATAACTATTCCGGGGGATTCCCACAAGCTCCCGGATATCCCCAACAGGGTTATCCGCAACCACCCAACCAGCCGTCTGGGGGATATCCTGGAAACTACCAACAGCAGCCACCATCAAATTTTTGAAATAAAACCGAATACTACTTCTGTCTATATCGAGTAATTTGAAAAGAGTCGATTGAATGAGAGAGCATTATATTGTAATCTTTATTTCATTTATTATATATATATATATATACATATATTACGATTTATAATTTCGTTAAATGTAGAAGAAGGAAACCTATATTTTTGGATAGACTACTACATATTTTTATATTATATACATCTAATTTCATATATGCAAATTTTTTGTTTGTTAATTATTAATTGCAAAATCATCGTGTTGTTATTGAATTATTTTTATTATTATTATAGGTATATTATTAATTCTTCATTATACATTCTTTTAAGATACAAATGGACCTTATCTAACAATTAATTCGTAAACGTAGATTAAGTTTATTAATTGAAAAAAAAACAGTTAAAAAATGTTACCCAGATTTGTTACTTTGAAGTATACTTGCATTTGTGAACGTTAAAGTTGAAATAAAGTGGTGATATAAAACTAAAATGTTTTTTATTGATTTGTTTTGTTCAAAATTCATATATTTATAAGTTCGTTTTTTATTGGGAGGAGTGATATCCTATTACAATAGCAAATTTCTGTGTTATTCACTGTGGGCATGCTTTGAACGCAGCCAGTTGGCGAATCTGTGAACGCAGCAATAAATGAGGTTATGCATAATATGATTTACATCGTCGTTTTGGAAGATGTTTGACAGCTGTTAAGCAAATATGGCGGCAGCGTTTTATTGCATTATTGTTTGTTGTGATGCGAGCTCAAAAATATCAAATTTAATTGGGCCACGTCACACGATACGGAGGGAATTCACTCCCCCGAATAAGAAAACGAACTATACCTATCATTTGTTGATGTTTATCCACTGCGTTTGCATTTGACTGTCACATTTTTTGACGTTTGAAATTTCAACTGACCACTCTTTAAAAACTAAATTGCACTACTTTATATATTTCAACCAAGATTACCCTGATCTATAGATTACGCAACGCTTATAGCTCAACATAACGTATCGTAAGTCATCACGTAGCCGTAAGAAAATAACCAACCTTTATCTCTTACGTTACGATGAACCAATAGAATTCATAGCTCCAGTTGACGGCCGTTGTCGAGAAGGAAGATTCCGAATTTCCCGATAGATTTGTTTACGTACTTATTCCATCACTCTTTGCCTTTATTTTTGGTTATTGCTGCAACAGTGGCACTTGATGTACTTCAGGGATAATATAGTAGGGATAAATGGGGCACTTAACAAGTTGAAATTGTATTACTATCCCTCTGGTGGTCCGTGAACCCAACTAGACAGACTACCGCGCCAAATCTCATATATTTCAAATTTGACAGGATGCATAATGACATCCAAAATTCTATTCATTCTCTATACAAGTTTTTTGTTTGCACAATGTCATTCATAAAATGTGCCAAAACGTGTATGCATTTTGCCGTGCATATTTTTAAGTATCACATGTTCTATTTCCAACTATAATTCTGTTCAGAAAGTGAGCGCACAAGTTGCACAAAAAACACGCATTGAGGGTTTTGATTAATGTGTTTTTGAAAGTTATATTTACAATTGGAATTAACGTTTTCGCTTACCAGTCGGAGTACAATAAACACACTGTTCGGATTATTCCTGCCGCACAAAATGTTTAAATACACTTATTTCTCGAACACAATAACGCACTAACCAACTTTAACAATAATTTTATTCACGTACTGACTTCTACAATAGCAACTTTAGACTAAACACTCTGAAGGAAAACAATTCGCTCTAACATTAATCTACCCTACTTAACAATAACATAGCCATTAGGAATATAAATACACTAAAAAGTACAGTGGGTCCAGGTAACTGGCGATGAATCATTTTTAGCTCGACGTGCTTTAAGAAAATAGTAATTAATTCGGGACATGTCAATCTTTACAGATGAAATACACAATAATAATAAAAATAACGATAATGATTAAACAATAAGTAGAAACCAAAAGAATTACTAACAACTAAAGGAATTGTAATATAAATGTAAAATACTTTATGCAGTTTCAGAATTTTACACTCAGAGCCCTCTATTAGATAAAGTTTTGCACTCACAGCCCTCTATTGGTCGAATAACCCCTGGTTTAGAGAAAAGGCATATTAGTGCACCTCCTCTGGTACTGCATCTGACACTGACAGATGGCACAATCGTTTTGGAGTCGGCTCACTTCCAGCTTTACTATCTGTCTCTAACCATTGATATTATTGTATTAAATTAGAAAATACTATATTCACACGCTTTTTTTCTAATTTGCCTTTTTTTGGATATTTTTTTAAATGAGTGCCTCATTTATCCTTATTATATTATCTCTAGTTCATATTTACTTTCGTTGATTTGCTACACCCTGTTTGTCATCTGTCATCTATCATCGCGCCATTTGTATTTCGTATTTACTCCGGTTATTATTATTTTTACTCTGTTCTTGTTTTTAAGTAAGTATGTTGTAGCTTATAACCAATCGAGGGACCTTTTTGATATCACCCACAGTCAGTTGAGATTGATCACAGTGTACCATTACTTATTATTAAGAGGTTCGTAGGTGCTTTAACGTTTTATTATTATCCTTTGATTTTTAATATTACTTTGACGATTATTATAAATTTGAATTAAGCTATTTTGAATTTATTGCCACAATTTAAATTAGAAGTATTGAATAGTTTTGCAGCTCTCTTCACGTTAGTTTAAATAAAACATGTACCTATATGTATCGGTGAAGGGATATACCTATACCTAATTAGTTTTTCCAATTAAATATCTTTCAGAGAATACAATTATTATTTCAGCAGAATCAAAGAAAGAAGATTTCTGCCAATAGCCGCACGTACGTTCAAAAAATGAAGAATATAAAAAATATATTTAAAAAAATTTATAAATATACCTCTGGGGTCTGATTGTATAGCTTCAGGAAGCTATACTTAGTAAAACTCAGGAATGGAATTTTATTTTAAATTCTGGAAAAATAATATTCCCTGCCGGAATCCATTTTATTTGTAAGAGAATGGAGAAGAAAAGTGATGACGTCAATTTGTTTTGTTTGGAAACCTACGCAGTGCCGCCAGCAGCGTAAAATGATTAAAAGAATGATATTTTTTTATCATTTTACGCTGTCTGGGTTTCCAAACAAAAGAAATAACCTATTTAGTTTCTGCCATTCTGTTATTTACATGTGTTCTGATCTTTTTTTATACTGTGTTTATTTTCTATTTCAATGATTTAATTAGTTCTGAAACAAAAAAAATTGTCTACGTATTCTTTTTACATTTTGCTGTTGGTTAGACTGTGCAGGTTTCCAAACAAAATTTACGTCACACATTTCTTCTCTATTAAATATTTGAATTCCCCAAACCAAGCAATCAAATTTTTCGATTCTCCGCACCTTGTAATTCATAAAAAAACACTACACCAACTATTTTTTTTATTTCGTTTTTCTAGTTTGAAATCCGTTCAAACTGCAACATGTGTTAATCTTTTTTGTTCGAGTTTCGGCCTGAGCACGGTAGAAATAATACGGTATGCTCACGCGCATGTAGAGCTACGTCACTGCGGAGCAAAAATCGTGCCAAGTACAA
>JARFOC010059493.1:0-18292 GCA_031763485.1 Osmoderma eremita | reverse complement strand
TTTATTTCTTCCTTGTGTTCTTTTTGACGTGTGTAAACACTTTCTTGTGTATCAGCCTAAATAAATATTATTATTATAATTTTTATTAAAAAAAATGCATTAAAATCGGATCCTTATCTGCAGCGAGTTGGCAGTAAACTTAAATTACCCCAGCGTTGCAAGCAAAGTGCTGCAGATTAGAAATGGTTGTAGTAAACATTCGTTACCACAAAAAAAACTTACTGCAGTTAATATAGCTTTTGTGTGCACGTATAGTACGTGCAAAATATTGAACGCATCCACTAAGCAAAATATTGTTTTTTTCTACAGTAAACTTTATTGCTAAGTACCACCTTTTATATGATTGAAAACACGTTTACACCTGATAAAGATTGAGTTCCAGCTCTTAATATTAAATTGTATTATAACATTTCTGGAACAACAGTTCTTTCGGAAGCTCGCGTGATCAATGGCGAATCACCAAAGTAAACAGAGCAAAAATTTCCTTTGGTATCCTGCCAAATCCGACATGCGAACGTGAATATGTAGTTTGTATGTTTTTGGTGGAATGGCGTTCAAAACTTTATATTGTGCGAATGCAAATGGTGTTTTGCTCTGCCGCTTCCGTTCGGCACGGCCGTAAATTACGACTTGTCGTGTGTTTGGTAATGTAATTGCGGTTTTCCGTTCTGGCAGATTTAACAATTTATGCGCGAATTAATTGACAATAACGCTAGCATGTACAGTTCCGTGGATTAAATATGATTTCGTTAATGACATCAAATCAAAATTTATTGCCATATTAAGTATTATGGGAAATTTAAATAATCTATATATGAGAATCAAAATATTTAAAAAATTCAGACATATCTGATAAAAAAAAACCATTTTCTTCTTTTACCTCTAGCACTTTTATTCGGCCTTGCAGAGAGAAACTAAAAACACATTCTTAGGGTCACTTCTTATCTTCTATCTACTGGTGTACTCGAAATTCTTATATGACGTTTCGATTCCTTCTGGCCATCATCAAAAAGTTTTTTTTCTGATTTCAACGATGTATAACATGTTGAAAAAAGTTTTGATATTATGATTTTATTGACCAAGAATATATTTTAATATTAAATAAGGTAGCCATGAAATTTAAAGCTGTCAAACGTTTCAATTATCCTTCATTAGTAATAGAAAAATGTCGTACACCAAGGAAAAACGATTCATTCTTGACCAGGTGTCAAACAAGATCTAGAGAAATGGTACGACGTATTGTCGTTCTGGATACAATTGTAAATATCTTGTACTCTTTAGTGTTGTATTTCGGTTCGATAAATAAAAAATACTTAACATATTTCGTTTTTCTCGTTGGTGTACGACCTTTTTCTATTACCAACGAACGATAATTGAAATCTTCCACAGTTTTTTAAAATTTAATATTAAAATGTGTTCTTGGTCAATAAAACCATAATATCAAAACTTTTTATCAACATGTTATCCATGGTTGAAATCAGGAAAAGATACTCCTTTTGACGATGTCAAAATCCAACACGGCGCCGGTAAGAAATAAGAATGAAGTTTGAAGCACAATCGAGGAATATTGGAGGAGCGTAGAGACCGAACCAGAGGGTGTGCGCAGTTGAAATTTTCACGCGATTCTGTTGTCTCGAACTGTCGGAAGAAAATTAAATTGAGCGGGCCAGAAGGAATCGAAACGTCATATAAAAATTTCGAGTACACTATTAGATAGAAGATCAAAAGTGACTCTGAGAATATGTTTTCAGTTTTTCTCTGCAAGGCCGAATAAAAGTGGTAGAGGTAAAAGAAGAAAATGGGTTTTTTTTGTTTTAAAAAAAATCTGGAACGTCATTTGTCATAGGGTTAGTTTCTCTTCGGATTCATAACAAACGCAAAATTTAAACCTACCCTCTATCTCCAATAATAGTGAGATCCCCATGGTGAGGGTCGATAATGAATCAGCCTGTATATTGCGCGAAAGAAAAACAAAAAGTCAAAAAGTATCCTACTGCAGAAATTGTTCAAAATGTCCACCGTTGTTGATGCACATCTGAGCTCTGCACAATAAATTTTGTCGACATTTCACATTTCCAAAGCCTACTTATGTAATTTGCGTTTTATTTTCATTATGATGTTATTTATTGCCTAAAGAGAAGAAGTAAAATGTGGCTGCATTCAGAATTTAATAAATTGTCTAAATATGCAGAAACATACATAGTGTTCAACGTAAGAAAACCAAACCGTCATTCGCTTCTCTTTTGTTTTTGAAAGTACAGCAATCTGTCTTACCTGACTGCAAAGAGCACAAAATATTATATCAGATATGTATTTCAATTTTTTTAATGCTCTGATTCCGACGGAAATAATGAGTGCGCAATGAAAAATCAACCACCTCTATGTATATGACCAATTTATTTAATTTTTAACAGATCGATTAATACCGAATAATTACTTGTTATAAAATACACTGTAATTTAACATTTTTCAATTCGTACTATTTTGATAATAAGCAAATCATATGACCAGTAAAGTGTTTTCGAATATTGAAATTCAGACGATATTGCGGTACCTACTATTAGACTTGTATGCGAGTACACTTCTTTCAAATGGTTCCTGACGACATAGAAACCATGATACAACATTTTAACATTGAGCTTTTCGATTCAGAACCGTACGAAGAACTTCGCCGCATACAGCTTTTGATACAGGCTTTTAGAATACCCACCACTTTCATTAGGCTGCTTAATGTTGTGTTAAATCGGTTAAATTCCGGAAAAGTCATTGAATGCGGTTACTGAAAGATCGTTCGCAATATTACAAAATGAATTTCCTGGGGCACTTAAAGCTCCCGCAGCAAATTTAAGATTTTAAACGGGGGTGTACTATTAAATTGTAAGTCGTTTACAATAATGTAGTGTGTATACAATAATGTGGCCCTTTTCATTTCAGTCATTACGGGCGTTAATTAGGTAAATAACTAACCATGTTAGGCACTAACTGAATTCCATTTAATAAATGGATTTCGCTTAATGCCTACGATGTATTTTTACGGTTAAGGCGCAGATATTTATTTATTTCATACAGTATGTCTTAAAAAGAATTACATCCAACAATCAGTATGTTTTGAAATGTATTTATATACATATAAATTATTATCTACCGCTTACCGTATAATATCTGTCATTTTGGCATTTGTAACGCTGTCACTAAATTTTGACAGGTGTCCGGTGACATCTTTAACAAATTCATATACAAGTTCTTAGGAAACTTACAATTATAGATGGTCTTAACCTCCGAATGCAGTACGGAGCTTACGAGAACCCGATACACGGTTGCCAAATCGTCGATTCAGTTGTACGTTATTACTTCCGGTTCCACTATTTGGGTTTCTGAGAGTTAAAATGCATATTTTGAGGAAAACAGTGGAATATAAAAAACATATGTTTTAAAATACAAGAATCAGTGAAAAAGCTCATAATTTTATTTATTATTACTCAACATTAACGTAATTTACTTTTCGAACATTTATTTAGGAAGTAAAATATATAATCCTTTAACAAATAATAGACATATGTAAATAAGTTGCAACATAGCAATCGAAAGTGAAGATAGCGCTAATGACAGCAACTAAGGATAGTAAGAGATAAAAGTTGCTATTATATTTCATACTGCATACGGAGGTTGAGACGATCTATAGATACAAGTCCTTTTCAAACACACAGTATTTTTTCCGTCAACATGACTTGTCGATCCTTACAAAATTAGATGGTATTCTATGAAAACCAACCAAGGCTATGACACATATCGTATAGTAGTACAGGAAACAATAATTAGTTCTAAAGATGTCCATAGTAGCCGCATTAAATGTGTTTTCCTTTGAAGATATTTAGGAGGAAACATATTTCAAATTATGAATAAAATCGTTCAACTTGAACTCGATTTCGCAAACTGAAAACAGTTGAATCGGATCGCGAAATCTCACTATTCCATTTGGTAGGCAAGTATATAAACACTCTTTACTCGCATGATTTATCGTTTGAATTGACAAAAAACTTATACGTACACAGTTTGTTTATGTTTTCGTTCTCATGGCGATAACACCATGTGTTCTAGTCTATTAATACTATCAGCAAGTGTTATTCAGTTGCTAGCACTGCATAATACACTAATGCACATGGAATGTAAACAAGGTAATTCGAATTAAGCGTCTACAATTCGAAATAGGTCAAACTAGCGATGAAAATGGATCTTCAATGAAAACTCAATGCGATTACACAACTTTCTTATTTTTATTTGAAAACCATTGTCTTGGACTAAGACATGACATTTCATTTGGAATTGTTTCCCAGTGCACGCTATTTTTTTGCAGCTTCATTGTATGCTGATATTGTCTGTGAAAGAATCAAACCATTCAATGAATAGTATCGCAAACCTGTAATCCAATGAAGTAATGGGAATAAGACGAAGAGTGAGTTAACTAAATTAGCAACCCTGCAATACCACACACTACGTATGTATCTATGTATGTACATACAATACGTCTACATCAAATGAGATTTCAGTATTAACTAGTTTCTAGAGTAAACGTCAAAGTAAATAAATTAGTTACCTAAGACGAAAGTTACTCTTTCCAGTTGCACATGGAAAAGAAGGACATTATAGCGAGACGAAGGTATAAGAAAATGATGGATTTCCTCCAGGAGCTTATCAGTTCGATGAAGTTCTCGAGATTCGATCGAAGTTGGCTCCGCGCACTACAGCAACCTAGATTCTCTCTGCAGGCCAACTTGAGAACCGAACTAGCATACGTAATTAGTTTAATTTGGGGAAGGCAATTTGTTATGTTACCCAAGCAGACTAAAAAGTAAGAATCAAAAAGGTTTCGTTCTTGTTTTAAATAGAAAATTGTTCGCAGAAAGAAATGTTTATCAGAGAGATTATCTGAGAATAGAACGTAAACAGAATTGCTGTTCAAATTATTAAGAAAATAATGTAAATTCCATCGATACAAGAAAAAAAGAGTGCAAATTTAACTGGTTATTATTTCATTCATTGCCTATTTGATTATTTAATCATTTATTCCACAATATTCAGTCAATATCTACTTGCACATTATTTTGACAATTATCAGGTTGTTCCATTAAAAAAAATTGTTTAAAAAAATTTTGTGAACATCTGCGGAAAAAATATTTTCTTGTTTTTCACCAGATCAATCAGGAGGACAAATGCCACTAATTTACCAATTTAACCAATTGGCTCCAATAATAACGAAGTTAGTAATGACGAACACTTAACGAAGATGGTGTATACATGAATTGATTTTGAGGTTATCTGCTTGTCACCTGCCAAAATTGACTAAAGTCAGCTACAAATGTCAAAATGACAGTATTATGAGGGAAGTTTGTTTGTAATACTGTCATTTTAACCTTTCTGACATTAGATTTTGAAAGTAACAATTTGTGACATAAGTAGCGTTCTTTTTGCTACTTGACTCGCTTCAGTTATCTCACTACTGAAATGATATTTATCTTAGTTAATCCGAATCAAAAGAACGAGTTCTTAATACTTTGCAATTCGTAAGATTGCCGCAGTGTGGCGCAGTGAATTATTTTTATGTTTACTAGTTCATCAAATTAGTTGCACATAACCTTAGACCACAATTATAATTAGTTGAGATACATCCAACCACCAATTATTAATGGTTTATGATCACGTTTGGTACGAAATGATACTGTCCCTCATAACATTTATTAAAGTTATCCCGTTGTTTTTGTTAATTTTTCAGTTATATCCCTATTGCTTATAATGTCAAAATATGGATAAAACTAACATAAATGAAAATGAATGACATAAAGTCTACGTTTTTTTACCCCCTCTCCCTAACTGATATTCTTACTCTCTGCAGCATATAGTCACGAGGTTGTGCTGTAGCGGTAAGGGGAGAGGTAAAAATCTCAGATAAATCTCAAGGTGAGTTGGTCAGAAAGAACGGGTTATTTCGAAAAAAAAAACCTCTCTAGTGAGCTGAGATTATCTGAGATATCTTGCAAAAAGAACGCTACTATAATTTACATACATACATTCAAGGCTTACTGAGATATATTTTTTTAGCCACACTGTTTATTTATCACGTAAAATTGGTACATACGAAATACATTTATATTCTTCTTAAGAAAATCCGGTAACATTCTCATTATAGCACGAAAAGGAACGCTTAATTTTCCACACGCTAAATTCTATAACTTTTCCCTGGAAAATATCGAGAAAATTCGGGGCCGAGAGGAAAGATACAACAATATAAGCGAAGAAGGCGTAGTCGAGGTATTATATAAACGGACATACGGTGTCAGCGTCACATCCAAGCTTTATTTCTATTCACAGTCGGGGCGACTAATATGAAAAGATGATCCGCGAAGCCGGAAGCAAAGCCCCCCGAAAAAGAAGAAATATATATAAAAATGAATTCTTTCGGTGCGATGATGATTGTGAAAGCATTTGTGAAGGTGTTGTCATGGAAATTAGGGAAAGATACACAATAGCGAAATCATTTATTTCTGTATATAACCTATCTTTTATAAATAGGTACCGAATGAAGTGGTTAACTTGGTGTATAATCAGGACAGACAATATATGCTACCGTAATTTTTTGGCATTAAACTCAATTTCACCCTACATTATTATTATTTAGAAGGCGTTTAAGTAACGAACAACAATTAATGCGTTTTTATATACTGAAAATTGAATGCTCCTGGTGAAAAAATACAAAATAAAAAATTACCTTAAGTTCCGAAAAACCAAATGAACAATCAATGTTCAACAAAGACTTCCGTCGTGCTTTATGGCCTCCAATATACCACTATTATCCAACGATAATTTTATTTCTTTTATGCTAAAATATTGCAAAGTGAATCATTTGAAATATAACATTTTGACGTGCCAATTGGGATGGTTAAAGAATTTTGCTCTCAATTAGTTTATGCGATATTTGCAATGAAACCTTGGAACTTCAAAAGGATCATTAAACTTTTTATTGCTAAATTTGTTTCGCTCCAATATTTTAATTCGAATAGATGATTTTATGCTTGACTCGTACCATATAAACGTATTCGGCGATATGTAAACACCAAAAACTTCGCTTGGAATCGGGTTTATGTAGGTCGCATCACCTCTACATATTCTGCACTCGAGAACACCTCTAGATATCGATCCGTTCAGATTGGCAGCACGCTGTGTGATCCTTTGTCCGGTCCAGGGCTTTATTTTCGCGACAAGGCTTATCCAATGATGGGTTACTAACATAGTTCAAGTTTCACACAAGCTTCAGTTATGAATATATTAACATTTATTTTAATACTACTGTTTACAACACTGGACTGTTTAAGCACGAAATAATAAATCGACGAAACAAAAAAAAGGAACAATCATATTATAAAGTAAAAATAAAAAATACGCTACCACCTCGATGAGTGAAAAACTCTACCTAAAATCCACAAGCCACGCAACTCGATGAGACCAATTGTGTCTGGTATTAACTCACCGATTTATTTGGTGTCAAAATGGTTAGTAAATGAATTTAAAAACTTACCCGTCAAGCAAGCAAGTTTTTCAGTAGAAAACTCACTGGAGTTTATAAACAGAATCAAAAATCATAAATTGAAAGACGGTGAGATTTTAGTTTCATTTGATGTAAGTTTTCTTATTTCCTTCGGTACCGATCCCGGAAACCCTGAAGTATTTGGAAGAGCTGTTAATAAGAAATAATTTAGGCATTAGAAAAATTGATGAATACATCAAATTGACCAAGCTGTGCATGTTGCAGAACTATTTTCAGAGAACAAGTTCTACGAACAGTAACTTGGCACGGCCATGTGTAATAGTTTATCGCCATTTATCGCCAATTTAGTTATGAGTAATTTTGAAATTGAATTCAAAAAGACTTCCAAATATTTCCCGGGTGTTTGGGTTAGATATGTAGATGAAATTTTCGTCATATTTGA
This sequence comes from Osmoderma eremita, assembly GCA_031763485.1. Classification (NCBI taxonomy): domain Eukaryota; kingdom Metazoa; phylum Arthropoda; class Insecta; order Coleoptera; family Scarabaeidae; genus Osmoderma; species Osmoderma eremita. The sequence continues at coordinate 10,310 of JARFOC010059493.1, read as the reverse complement.
CACAAAATCTTATAACTTGAATCAGTTCTTAGATGAACTTAATCTAAAATTCAATACCATAAAGTTTACATTAGAAAAAGAGGATAATAATGAACTTCCATTCTTAGATACCCTAGTAATTAGAAATAAAGATAGGTTAGAAATGGACATATACCGGAAGAAAACCCATGTAAACCGATTTATAACAACGGATTCAAATCATTGCTTTCAGCACAAAGTAGCTAGCTTTAATTTTCTAATTCATCGTTCATGTTAAGTTTCCCATTGACAAATGAACGATATAAAAAAGAATTAAATTACATCATACAAATCGCGGAATACAATGGTTTTTCAGAAGGACATGATAAACAATCTGGGTAAAAAAACATAAACAAAAATTGTCCGTTAAAAATTGTTATCAAGGCACTCAATTTGTGAAACTACCATTTCATAAATCGACTAAAAATCTATCCAAAATTTTCAAATACCATAATTTACGCATCGCATACAAAACAAATAATTCTTTAAATAGCCTTTTAGGAAATGCCAAAGATAAAATTGAAGAATTAGACTATGTTCGAGGAGAAAATCAATAAAAAGTACTGGATTTTCTAAACGAGCATTTTCCAGAAATTAAATGCAATTCTAATTAGATAATATGTTCGTATGTTCCATTTGGAGTATGTAAATACTTTTTTTAGAACAATAAAGAAATTTATTGTAGATATTATTAACATTTTGAGGTGGATCTAACGAAAATAATTAAATCAAATTTAAGTATTTGATAGGAAGTTGCTTTAATTAGGTATGAAGAGCCGTGAGTGTACATCATATCCTCAGGTGAAATTTCGTAATTAACGTTCGATCAGAGTTCTCCCCAAACTTTTAATTAATTCCTTACCTCGTTGCTGCTGCTTTACCCTTGGTTAAATACAAACAAGAAACGAATATTCCGTAAGTTCCCTAAGCGTGATTATAGTAAAGGGGGCAACGTTAGATTCCGAATCCTTCCGTCCACTATCAATTCGTTGATGAAAAAATCATGGTGTAATAGTTAAGATGCCGTTTTTACGTAAAATGTAGAATAATAAATTCTTTTAAAAACTAAGGGTAGTCCTCCCGTTAAAAATTGCTTTTTGTAGCATGTAGCTTGTAGCATATCGGGTTATAAAGCCATGAGATCCATACAACGGTGACGAGGTGGTCTTTGAACTTGTCCTCGATGGTATATTATTATTATTTTTTTTATTGGAGCCGTCTTATGACATAAGTCTCCGGAAAAACTTCAGCCCATTCCCTCTTTGTATTTATCTCCCATTGTTGTACCCATGTCCTATACTACCCATTCGCAGATCCTTGTGCCCTGTACTAATCTGTACAGTTCCTTGGCCTGTTACTGTGCGAAGGTGATTTCTACTAAAATTCAGTAGTTCGTCGGCCTTCTTTACTGATGGCTCCTTAACAAAGGTTTTGCCATGACTTTGGCTGGTTGGTTTTTCCCCTGTATTCTTTATGTTGTTCTTGAACCTATGTTATGTTGGTTATGTGAATTAAGTTTTATAGTGACAACCATCATTTTCAAATTCAAATTTGTTAAAACAAAAATAGAAAATTATCGTTATTACAATTCTATTTTCAATATTTAGTTTATTAGATCGAAACCAATACAAAATTGTTATAATGACACTTCAATACACGTTTAATATTTCATTCTATTTAATTTTTAAAATATAAATTTATATGTCATTATAACTAAATAAAATATACACAGTTTTTGGGTTATGGATTCATCTTAATATAGGTATCTTTACAATACACGAATATTGTCTTGCCTTCTAAGATACGCAAGTATGAAAATTTTCGGATTGATAGGACATTCAAAAGCGTGTTAAAATTGCACTAGAAGATCGGGTTTTATACTGACATACAAGTCAAGTTAATATAAGGCTTTTAAAAACGTGATGTTTCAGAATATAGTGTATTAGGATCTGTAATATTTGCTTCAAAGATAAAAAATCTTGGGGTATTTGATCAGTTTATTGAAAATAAAATTTGTTTCAGTTCTCAGAATGGACCGATCATGACAGAGGAATTCCTGACATCGGTAAGTTGTCTATATCTATAATTATGATAATTTGATATTTACTAGTTCTAATTACATAATTTAACAACAACCAAAAGTTGTTGGCAATATAGAAAGTCGCCATTCGTCATATGTTCGGATCGTATTTAATATCGCCCATTTGTTTTCGGTTAGACTGATTTTACGACCGTGTAAAAATACATAATAACCAAAACAATTCGACCGGAAGATATACGATTTATAAGCTCTTATTCGTAAAATCGGGAATAGCCACAAATCACGGAATCAATTTGATTATTAAAAAGAAACGATTGCTGCCCGCGTGTATTTGAGTAACGCGAAATTCATAGGCTCCGAAATTTATGGGGTTTATCGCTAAAAATATACCCGGTTTACATTTACATTCGCAGCGTTAAATTGAAGATTTTCGCGACTTTAAATTCGCATATTATTCTTCGGAATTGATAATAAAAACATACATATGTTTTATGTGCGGTTTTTTTACGATTGTTTTCGTGTTTAGCAGTTGTATTTTTTAACGGGTTTTATGTGGATATACCGACGTTAATAGCGCACGGCATATTGAAGCCGGGACCATCAGCCAATGAAGCTCAATTAACGTTTAACCAGTATAATTGTCTGCGCGGCTGAACTGTACTTCTTTTTCTTTAATATTCACGCAATTGTTGTATATAGGTCCAAATGTGTACATAAATCAAAAAAATATGTCATTCATAAATTGCCGAAAGGAATGTAAAGTTTTCAACTGTAAACAAAAAAGTGGGGAATGGATTTCTCAGAATATATGCAGGTCAATTGGTGATAATTGGCAATTTTAACTTAAATATTCCACGAGAGCTTGATCTTTTATTATTAGTATTAATCATGAGATCACATAAATATGTACGTATACGACAGAAGTCTGAAATTTGGCGCGAAATCTAGATTTTAGAGTGGTGGAATTTGTAGTGGAATTAATTCAAATACATTGGCATCTCGTCTAGCCACTTACGTCTATATCGCTGGCTGACTTCCTGGAAGTCCTGGAACATATCAAATTCACCAATGAATTAGAGTCAAATAGTTCTGTGCCCTTTTTAGATAGGTACACTACTCATGCGTATCGAACAACAATGTATAATTTTGAATTGGTATACTAAGCCAATTTTTTCGAGACGGGTATATCCATTATCACTCTAACCACCTCTTGAGTGCGAAGATAAACACATTGAAAGCGATGAAGAATCGTGTGTTACAAATATCCAACGCACAATTTCATAATGAAAATTTAAATAAATTAAGAACTATTTTTTTGTCTAACGAATATCCCGGCATGTTAGTGAATTCCATACTTTTCAATACCCTTACAATAACTGCCCGGGACAGAAGTGGTGTGCGACTTCAACCTATTACTGAGTTCAGATATGTTCGGTTTCCTTTTATTAACCAATTGTCTTACGAAGTGAGACAATTGTTTTCAGACCAGCCGGCTGTAAAAATAGCTTTTTATAATCCCTTGTCGACGTCATCTTGTTTCATGTGAGTTCTATAGTTACTTATTAACTATTAACAGCTTATTGACTTTATTTTAACATTATATTAGCTTCAAATATATTAATACATTATCTGCTTAGCGGGGAGGTCGTTTTCCTTCATACAATATTACTTTAACTCACCGGCTTGGTATATAACCGGAGTGCGTTCAGAATTCGTTGGTAATAGTACACCTGTACCAAAGTAGAGTAAAAGTTGTTCCCACAAATATATTGCTCGGAAAGCTTTATTTCTGAACGTTTTGCTGGATAGTAATAGTTTCTAATATTTAATCTATATTTATTTTTGTTTCCTGTGTAATTGGAATCATTTTTAGTGATTTGTCTAAAATTATTAACAAATGTTAGGTATGTGTATTGTATATTCACGATTTGCCAACTCACACTCAATATGAGGTTTATTATTTACAGTGAAAAACATATAGCTTTTACTATCCGTTATATCTTTGAAAGTATATTTTGTAGTTATGATCGTATGACGTTATGATCACTTGTGATTATAAACACAACGTAAATAGTTTGCGCATGTTCGGGAATGTGTTACCGCACTTCAAACCACGGTTAGAAAAGTACTCCTACAGTACTACCGACATGTATTTCGGAACGGTGGAACTGAAGTTACCTGGGACAAATATTTCGTTTTTGAACGTAGTTTGTATTACTATGGTAAAAAATGGTTACTATGTTACAGTTTTTGAACGCACTACGGGGGTGCGTTCAAAATATCCACTCTGTATATTGTTCGTTTGAATCTACCGCTTACATATTTCCTCAAGATATGTTGGTGCATTCATATAAAAATTTCGAGTACACCATTAGATAGAAGATAAAAAGTGACTCTAAGAATGTGTTTTTAGTTTTTCTCTGCAAGGCCAAGTGCTAGAGGTAAAAGGAGAAAATTGTTTCTTTGTTTTTAAAAAAAAATCTCGAACGTCATTTGTCACAGGCTTATTTTTTTTCGGATTCATAAAAAACACAAAATTTATTGACTTTACCAAATTTAAACCTACCCTCTATCTCTAAAATCAATCAGCCTGTATTCGTAGATTTTATTTAATGTTGTGTCATTTCGTCAACACCTGACACCATGTTATATTTTATTCGGTTAATTATTGCTGTAGTATTTTTTAATAAAAATAAACTTTATAACAAACGTACAATGTTTATATTTCTCGACTCTTCATTCTACATCATAATCTCTAATATTTAATCTATTGCCAACCCTAGATACCTATCATCCTAGTGACTAGTAGCAACTCTGTTACAAATAACAATAAAAATAACCTCATTATAATCATAAATTTGCCTACATTAAAACAAAGTATGACGCATCGCCTGCATTTTATTTGATATCTCATCCCGTTAATGATGCGTAGTAGCCAAAATGTTTTTCCCAACATGAGATTAACATCAACGTACATACGTATATGGTTAACAGATTACCCGGAAAGCGCCTGTTTCTAGTTCCCTAGTTGTTGTATACTCATGACGTACCATCTGTTGTGGTCTTTGTGAACGTTGAATCACACAACATGAAATCGACCACAGCACTAACCTCGTCACCCGTTGCGAAGAGTAGGGGGAACTGAATCACATGCTTTTTACTTTCTATACCTGTCCTTCTTCGACGTTTTGTTAGTAACTTACCTGTGTTCGCGTTGATAACTGAGCGTATGTACTTAACAAAATCGGAGCGAATACGATTTTGCTGAACCGTGGAATAATTGTAGAAAGTGTCTCGTTTAAGAATGGCGAAAGTTAATTATGTATCTGTGGGAATTCTCGTGGTGCTGGTGTTGTCGGATTTATCTGAATGTAGGCGTGGATTTGGCGGCTCGAGTGCTAGGAGGGTTCCTACAAGAAGTCCCAGCAGTAATAGAAGGACAACGACGCAAAGGCCGACTACGCCTAGATATAATATACAACCACAGCAAGCATATCCTAATTATAATCAGCCCTCTTATAACCGTCCAAGTGCTGCGCAAAAGCCGACAACACCACGTTATAATATCCAAACTCAACAAAGTTATCCGAATTATAACCAACCGAATTACAACCAACCTCACTATAATCAACCAGGCTACAATCAACCGGGATACAATCAACCTGGATACAATCAGCCCCATTATAATCAACCAGGATACAATCAACCCCATTATAATCAACCAGGATACAATCAACCCGGTTTTCCAGGTAATAACTACAATTCTCCTGGAAGTTGGCAACAGAATAAGGATCACAGTGTCAGGAATTCTGTGCTAGCGGGTGTCGGTGGGTCAGCTTTGGGTCTCTACCTTGGTTATAAATTGGGAGAACTTACAAATAGCGGTCACAATAATAATGGTCCCCAGTATATCGGAGGAGGACCTGGTGGTGCCCCCCAATATTCCGTGGTGCATCATTACTATCATGGCGACAAGCCGATACCTAAAGAATCGACAGTTGAAGCCAGCGCCATCGGGCAATGTAACAACGTAACATTTTGCACGCCAAACACCTCACCTCTCTGCATGAGCAACGGAACAGTATACTGCATCGCCGCCTTGGAGACCACTAGTGTTTGTACGGAAAATTCAACGACTATAAGATGCTTGAATAGCACTATAACCTTACCTTGCGAAGCTAATTCAACCAACTGCAATGGTACCTCTTCTTCCAACACGACTAATATCTCGATACCGTGCGTTACAACAGTTGACGTCTTCGGGGATTTCACAAGCGGTCAATTATCAGTGAATAAAGTTTCTAAAAGATCGGTCGAAGATAATTCTACAACTAGTACTACGGAAAGCGTAACAACCTCTCCGGATCTGAACGCGAATGTAACAACTACCCCTGGCGCGAATATCTCGTCTTCTCCGATTCCCAGTATGGCTCAAACAGATGCTAATCTTTCCGTAAATAGTCACGGTTTCGGTAAGAAATATTGTGTTACGGTGATCGCTGAACCGGTCAAAGAACGTGTGATACCTCCTGATTTAACAAACGAAGAGTTCGTTAAACTAACCAAGAGTAATGGATTGATGCAAGAAGAAGCGGGACGAAAATTGTCTGAAGTGAAAAGTGTTATTGGAAATTTATTATTTTATTAGAGAATATGTCGATAGCGGAAGTAAAACGAATGTGATAAAATATGAATTTTGTTGATAGATATGTACGTAGGAGAAATAAGAATGAATAACAGATTCGAGATGTATAAAAATGTTTTCAAAATTATCTTTACAATACCTTCTCCCCTTACTACCATTTATTTTATTATAACGTTGCATTTCAAGTACTTACCCACGTTTATTTAATGTAATAAAACAAATTTAATCTGGGTTTGTTTTTTTATTTTATCTTAATAAAATTTATTTATAATTATTTTAAAATTACACATACGCCTTAAATATTTTTTGTATCAAAAATCATGAAAATATCGTACCTTGATTTGATGACTTCTGATGTATTACAAATTGAAAATTGTTTTTCCCTTATTTAACGAAAACATACAAGGCTAACGACTATATTAAATTGATACATGTAGCAAATTCAGCCTTTATAATATCTGTGATGTTTCTTAACAGTGTCAAAGTTAATTTAAATAGTTCCGGTAATAAATTGTGCATTTGGAAATTATTTTGTTTTTTTTGTATAAAAGGACAAATAGTGTTTTCAAGGTTTAGTTAATTACGTCGACCACATTATAAACAAGTTCCGAGAATTAATATACACGTCTATGTATAGCATAACACCGATACGTATATAGTAGTTGCCACGATATTTAAAAATAACTCCTATGGCACTAATTGGATTGTAAGAAATCTAAGCTTTACAAAGATTAGTGTTTATGGTATTTGAGGAAATTGGGGAAAGTCTATCAGTGATGGCTCTTTAAAAGCAAAGACGTTTGCAAACGAAGGATCTGTCTAATTCAGAAACTGGTTATAAGCATTGTTTATAAACTGTATTACAGGGATTTTTGCAGGAATTCTTTTAATCACAATGCGTTATTTGCTCTACATATATTGTCGTATGTCAAAGTGTCAGATAGATACTAACCTAACAAACTATTTGGGTTGTTTGGATGTAACTAGGCAACCACGGGTACAGAGAATTTAAATACAGAGGGTTTTAAACAACGCGCCATTATCACTCTATTTATTGCTAACACAACGATCTTTTTCTTTTCACGAATTACGCACAGATTTCATCCGTCATCTTTCGGAACCAGAAACCTGGATGCAGGAAGTTATCTCGATGTTACCTTCCGAATATCTTCATTTATTAATTTACCATGTTTTTGGAAACCTCATTTTTATGTAGTGTTGTTACGTGGTATATTTGATGTGTGTTTCACATTAATAAAGAAATATTTTTCGATATCGTAGTAACATATTTTAGTTCCATTAAGTGTATGGGGCTCGAAGAACAGATTCCTTACTTATCGATTGGGAGTATTGAATAATATAATTGTTCAATTCTCGCGCCTAAATCTTCATTAGTATTATTGAGGTCTGTTTTAAATATCGTGGCAACAACTATACGCAACAACATGTTTTTATATAACGAAGTCGTTCGGTTATACACACAAATATTGGTTTTGAGTGTTGACGTCTACACATACTTAATATGAATATCTTTTAAAATGTTAAATATTCCTATATATTTTTTTAAATATTGTTAACGATTAAAATTAATAATAATTTGTATTCAAAAAACTTTTATTGTATTTGTATTAATAAAAATAATTAAAGTATACGTAGTAAATTAACATTAACAAAATATTACGCACAGTATAGATTCAAATATGTCATAAAATTTAGCCGTCACCTTATCATAATCCTTATCATGATCCACAAGCCACACGAATTCTTGATTGGTTAATTCATCGGGTTTCTCGATCTTTTCGAAGATCACAGTAACGCATCGGCTATTAACTTTTTTGCGCCTTTGAATATTTAGCGTAGTGACACAGGGCATGTCCACCATTTTCTGCTGTTTCTTGGTACATCCCGGAGATTTTGGCGGACACAATTGTTCTTGTACGCAACTGACTTTTGTACCGCCCGGTAGGAAGCAGTAACTGGTCAGTTTTTTGTGACGCGAACAATACACCGTTCCGTTCTTTAAGAATAGCGGTTCCGTCTTCTCGGTGCACCACCGCCTGGAGTTGGCCGTTTTCGTGACGATCATTTCTTGATCTAAGTATATCTCTTCGCTGATCATAGCCTTCTGCGGGTGATAATAGTGCATGACGGTGTATAGGGGGTATTTAGTGGCCTTACTGACGAACTTGGCCATCTTCTGCTTTAGATAAATTCCAAAATCGGAGTCGTTGTATCCTTCAAATCTATTGATTCGGAGAATTGACGTAGTATTCCCCAGTTCTTCTTCAGAATCACGGTTAGATCGGTTATCCTGGACTACGTCATATTTGTATTTATTGTTACTATAATCTCTGGTATGATCGGGAATGGGATAATCCTTCGTTTCTACTTCGTTGTTTAAACGGCACTCAATCAAACTGCAAACTTTCACGAATATATAGAACGCCAGAAAATATTGTTTTAGCTTTGCCATAGTCGTATTTGTACTAAATAGGAACTGGCGATTTGGAGGAAATGTTCCATGATACACAGCAGAAGGCTTATTCATATGTTATGGAGGTCATTTTCATCATCTTTAAACGTGTATATACGTCGAATGCATAATTTAAATGCAAATTTTTTTTCGTGTTAATTTTAAATAAATGGGTCACTCTAAATATATAACATACGATATTCAAAACACACTCCGTCAATTATTTATTTCAAGTAAAATATACATAAATGCATTTCGCAACTTATAAATAACTAAAAGAAATATAAAGATATTGTTATTTCTGGCTAAAAGTAGGCAAGGTGATGAGGGAAACAATTCTACTGGTTCACGACCGAACAGCAAAACAATATAACAACTTAAAATATTACGACGGTTTGTGAAAGATGCATTATACAGCTATGGAAAAATGTATGGAGCACCCTACACATTGCTTTTTAATTCAATAGGTGCTCCATTCATTTTCCCATAGGTGTAGTGTGTTAATGTTATCACAATCCGCTAACACCAATATTTTTTTGAGTAAGCAAGATATACTGACTTTGAATAACAATTCTGATTATAATTACGATAATATTTATAGTAATTGAATTACAACACCGGTATTGTAATTTTAACAGTAATATGTTTCTCAGTGTATCACATTCCTGTTTCCAAATGAGTAATCTAACCAGGAAGGTAATGAATTCTTAAAATTAATAGAAGAACGCTAAGGAAAAGAAGATACCAGATAAAATTTTACACCTTTTAGTCGTACTCACTTGTTTTATTTTAAACTAGATCACACATTAGTTACATGCTGTTGGTACGATTAATTAAATTAATTACAAGAAAAATTGTTTGCTAGTAGGGTTTGTTAGTATTTTGAAATTAAATAAGTGATATGGACCTGTCGAATAAATTCTCCCCAAATTCTGTAGTTTGTATGATATTACAAATGCTATGGATGTGGATAGATTTCGAATCAATAATAAAAAAAAATGATTATTAATATTTCGGTTTGAATTAGTATTACTTATGTGTGAAATAATAAAATATAAACGCGATAGAACATGCCTAACATCCAGTAATCATTTATAATGTAATTTGTAAACAAAGGGAGAGGAATCTGGTAA
>JARFOC010059483.1:0-18295 GCA_031763485.1 Osmoderma eremita | reverse complement strand
CCCTTAAGCGGACATCCCTCTTGTCCGGACAAAAGTTACGGAACGAACAGTGTCCGTTTTAGAGAGATTTCACTGTAGATTTCTTACAGAAATTACATTTAATCCATCCCTGTTTAAGCGTTACTTATTACGTCCACTCCCCCCGACATAAAACTCGACCCCAACCGCATCGCACACAACCAAAGAGAACGCCCGAACTGCTTGTACCCCTCTCAGGCACCACTTCCGCCACACTTCCTCCCCCCAGACATCATCGCCATCTGTTGATCAAAAGAACCGCCGCTCGCTCGGCTCGGCTGGAATTCGAAAAATTCCAAACTTTAATGAAACCGCTTCCCAGCCACCCCACTCGTCTTCCCCACTGCGCGTCTTCCAGCGGCGAAACGAAAAGACGAGTCGGTTCCTCCCCGCTACCGCAGCGTCAAAAATTGTGAAAAACAAACCGAAGAGGAGAGGAGCTCTAGAAAAGAGAAACAAAGGAATAAAAAAAAACTGAGTAAAATAAAAGACAAAGAGATAGTTTGCAGTGAGGGAAATTACGAGCGATGCCGCAGTAAGATGAAAGGAAGGGGTCCCCGTTGCTTCGAAATCGACTTCGAGGGAGAATGCTATGGAATCCTTTTCCGTACCAGCGGGTTCTATCCATACAAATTTCATTTAGAGAACGTACGTGATCGTTATGGCTGATGGGTGAATCGCAGTTTGCGATGTTCAGGATCATTTTGTTTGTAGATGAAAATCGTATGAGGATGAGTATCAGAAATTAATGGAAAAATTCTATGTACAAGCTTTATTAATTGATATATCTACTATCGAAAAGTCTCGATTGTTATTAATATATAATTAGCTTGGTAAAGATTGCAAGAACTGTCGGGCAGCACAATAAACACACCGTTCGGATTACTCCTCCCGCACAAAGTATTAATTAATTCGGGACGACACGTGTTTCGGGAAGACGTGGATTCCCATTATCAAGTCGAATAACCGAATGAGCGCCAAAATTGCTATAAGCTAAACAGATACACTACTGTTTCTACCTACCCCAAACATATATCAATTTTCTCCCATTCACGAACGCAAAGTTCTTAAACGAACCAATCCGAGTTTCTCAAGTGTACGATTTTATTACTCATAACAAATCCAGCACACAAAACGACAGGAGCGCTTCGTCCCGATTCAGAAAGTTTTTATTCTTTTTAATACAAATGGATTCGTAAACATCTAGCTCGCGCGTCCAAGTTACCGATTTCATTAGTTTTAAATTGTCTATATTTATATTATGTCCGGTTTTTACCATACGTTCCGCAACGCCAAACAAATCTGCCCTTCCATGTCGATAGTGCGAGATGTGCTCTTTATACCTAGTTTCAATAGACCTCTTTGTCTGTCCAATGCAGACTTTCTCAAAATCTCCACATGTAATTTGATAAATTCCCGAGTTCTATTTCATTTCCGGTTTGTCTTTAGGATTTCCTAAAAGGTTATAAAGTGTGTTCGATGATTCATAACCGATTTTTATATTTTCGTCTCTTACGACTCGACTAAATTCCTTTCGTTATTTTATGAAAAGGTAATATTAAAAATTTATTTTTGTCGCGAGGTTCTACCGGAGTAAGCGTTATGGAGTTTAATTATGTTACAAAATTTTCCACCGTATATTTTGTGGTATCAAATATCGCAAATACATCATCTACGTATCTCAGCCAAATTCTCGGAAAATAATCTGCGTCCTTTTGCAATTCGGTTTCAAACTCACTCGTAAACAGATTGGCAATAAACGGCGAGAGCGGATTTCCCATGGCCGTACCCTCCAACTGTAGAATTTGTCTCCGATTTGAAAACGGTTTTGTGACATGCATAACTTCGTTAATCTGATGTATTCCGCAATTTTTATATCCTCGACTTCGTTTAATTTCAAGTATTTTCTTAAGCACTCTATAGTTTCAGTAATCGGTACACTCGGAAACAGTGAACAAACATCAAACGATACAAGAATCTCCCCTTCATGAATTCCTATGGTATTCACTTTAATGACAAATTCCAGCGAATTTTCTACAGCCAAACTTTTTACCTTACGTGAGAGATTCTTGAATTCATTCGGCTAGCCATTCGGACAAACTGTAAGTGGGCGAATCAATGCCTGACACGATAGGTCTCATCGCTTTACCCGGTTTATGAATTTTAGGCAAACAATACATTTTCGGAATTGTAGGGTTAGAACTACTGAGTTTTCTTTTTAAATTCGCGCCTATTAATCTTGGACACTCTTTAATTGTGTCTTTAACCCGTCTAATCGTCGCGGGTAGGGGGTTCTTTTCTAATTATTTGTATGGTCCTAGCGATATCGTTGCGTTGACTCGCTCATAATACTCTGACTTATCCACAATGACTATCCTATTCCCTTTATCTGCTTTATCTGCTAGTAGTAGCCATATTTTTATGAAAACAACTTAAAAATGGTGAACGATATTTACACTTTACTTATCAACTATAACTCTATTTTCTTAGCAACTTTGTCCATTTAACCAATTTTGTATCTTTAATATTGTGAGAGTTATCCATATACGCAGATGGAAAATGGTCAGCCTGTATACGGGTTTTCATGTTTTATTCCAACTCACTACTACCTCAGATTCTACCTACTTTATTACTAATAACTTCACGAACTCGGTCCTGTAATTTCGCTAACATCAGTAAAGTTCACAGAAACGTATATAGCTCCGTCTTACGCGTGTCCTTTAACTACAATAAGACGGTCGCATTCGCCATTACCCGCTACGTGATTATATAAGACGACGCTCGTATTACTCCTATATTTAGTGCGCCAACGTTGGTACTCCAGTCTTAGATTGCGTCTGTGTGTATCCCACCTTCTCTCTCTCTCTTTCTGAGTGTGAGGGTGTGTGTGTAGGTTAGATGGTGAAATTAAAAATATTTGTCTTAATAAAGGAAGTACTTTCGCGAATACCGCGTGCAGAAAATGCGTGTGAGTTGTTGAATGGAAAGGATTTTAATTAGCGACTACGCGGAAATGTGGTGACATGGGATGGTAGTTTGTTGTGATAATTGGACGTAATTAGTTCAAATGTCATTAGGCCCGTTTATTAATTGGTATTACATACTCTGTTTATTTTTGATATATGTATCGGGAATAGCAGCAAATAATTTTCGATATATACTCTATAATATCGGCAGGTTAGATATTCTTTTGGGTTTTTGAATTAATTTTACTACTGTTGTGTAATTAACTATACTATAAAATAACGTTTTAATCCTTGATAAAAATTATTTTTAGTGTTGATGCATATTTTCGCAGGGAGGTCAAAAAGGACGCATTTTATTTCCCATTTTACGCCACAATATTACAAATAATTTTTGTATTCCAGCATAAACACATCTTGATTACCCACAAACACAAAATCATAAATCAATGACAACCCCATCTGATCATAGCATCTAGTCCCGCTTAGATAAGCGTGATTACACATCACCAGAATATGAATTATTATCATCACCTCGGTACATGCCGCTTCCAGCTTTAATTACTGCCAGTACAAAACGGTTTTGCCCCTACTCTACGATAGCAATTCCAGGGACCTTTCAACGGACAACGTGAAAAATTAGAAAATTATGCTTAACTCCTAACACATATTCCATCCACGCATAAATTCTTTCTACGTAGATATATACAGTAAGAGTGATCGTCCTATAGTCACCCGATGCTACAGCAAGCGAATGTTTCTATGCGTGGCTCGATCTATCACAAACATAAAAGAAATCAGACAACAAAGAAATGATAGACGCAATATATCCCATTGCAATGCTTATTGACGAGGAGGCATACCGAACTTTCTCTATTATCAAAGAAAAAAAAATACTGAAATAACGTAGAATAACAATAATTGGCACTTGAAATTATAAATAATATAGTTGTGCGGAAGTAAAAAAAAACGAATGATATTTATAGCAGAATTTAAAACAAAGACTAAATAACTCTTTCAAGACACCAACAATATACAAAAATTTTAAAGGAATATAACTGAATAACAATTCCGTCACACATGCAATAATTTTTTCAAATCCGGTTTGAAACGAATTTATAATTTGTCTGGTGGACTAAAATGATGACATTTTATACCAAATTGTATTCCTTGAAGCAAAAAATTTCAAGGGTGAATATGAATTCAACATAAATAATAATTATCACAAAACTATTTAGAAAAAACCAAGCAACTGTTAATAAGGGAAAAACAAAATTATTTGCAAATACAACATAATATATATATATGTATATATATATATATATATATATATATACAAGAATATAATTCCTCTTCCCTTCCGCCTTTTATTTTCGAATATTACCAAGTACTATGAGTGACTATAGATTGCTCTCTCGTAGTGTATATAGTGCAGTTCCTCTTTTAAAGGAAGTATTGCTCTTATAGGCTATATCAACCCTTTTTTATCTTATACGTATTTGTATATATCTATTCTTTTCTATAACAGTGTTTGTTGTCATATTACTTCGTCATGTAAATATGTTCGGAGCGGCAATATATGGAAGATTAAATGCCTAAATAGATTTGGCAACGTAGGATACGCTCTACGTAAGAGCAATACTTCCTTTAAAAGGTGCCCTGCACAACAGCCTCTCTGATTTTCCAAGTTTTCTCGGGGTGGCCCTGATGAGAGACGTTGATCGTCTATGTGATTTACCATATTATCAGAAATATGCATATGAAAATAAGTGACGCATGCAGCAACTTCCACATTTTACCGTAGAATTGACATTATTACTGGCGAAAAGGTGGTATTAAGCTCCAACCTAGGCAAGAGGTGAGAAATAAACGTTGGGATTTAATCGAGAAACTCCTGGTAATAACATTAGCTAGACGTTACTAAAACGCAATTAAGTAAGTTCGTCTGGATTCTGCGTGTTAGGTATTCAAATAAACGTCAGTTTGGCTGAGAAGCAGTTTTGTCTTGTGTGAAAAGAAAGATGGCGCAAGAGAAGTACTGTTCGATTCGTTGGAGGTACATATGTATTATACACGTATGCCCCCATCGGAGCGGGGGTTGCTTTGAGAATGGCAACCGCGCATTCGAGTCTCAGTAACAACGAGAGATATCCACTCGCAATGTATCATAAACCGAGCAATTTTTCGCAATTTGCGTAATTTTTCTGTACTCTCAGATTGCGTTAAAAAGAACAGTTTCTTATATTCATTTTGTAGCTGCTATGCGATGTAGGGGAACGAAAAACTTATTCTAAGTAGGAAAATAAACAACGATTCTTATTAGCTTAAACAAAAGAAAAATAAACTCTAGAATGATACAAAATAAATTGAAATTCTAACAATGTTGCTTTATGGTGGGTTCGAAAATACTCCCATACGCGGCCCAACAATAGCCGAATCTATCGTAAAACTCCCGTCTCACTGCCTCGAGATTTTTAGTGGTTGTATAAACTAATATAGTGTATCCGAAATCGACGATCACTTGTTAGAAATTTGCGTGCGCATACACAGATGCAAAATGATTCGGATAGGTGTGCTGCGTGCTACGGTGTTGTCTCGCATCCCGATGAGAGCTGAGCATACATGTATATCGACAATGTTAAATAAACACATACATTAAAAATACGTAAGAGCCGGTTTCTATCCTATTCCATCAAAGCTGCATCGCATATGCTTGGTTTACACCTCGATTAAATTATGTTGTGTGTCGTGTACGATATGCAAACGAGATTTATGAGGTAATTGTTTCTGTATTACACGTTCCCGCAATGTCAAAGCCATTTTTCTTTTCATTTTAATTAACCGCCGACGCTGCATGTTGGACGAGGAAGAATTGAAACAGAATGAGAGATGTTTCGCAAATAAACATACATTTTGCTTAATGTGGTACGTGTAGGGAGAAGGAAATTATAATACTGTTAATTGGTAGTTTACCAACAAGAACAGTATTTCGACTCAATATACAAGATTGATATGAAATTAAACTCGACAAAATATACCAAGCGATGTTTCTGAAAAATGACTTATCCGTATAGCTTGGAAATGAATAATTTAACGTTATGCTTGAGGACATAAATTCTCATTTTTCGTCACGTATACGCAGCAAACAGTCATTTCCGCCTCAATCAGCAATGACCTCTTTGATGTTCAAGTATGACCATTTCTGTCAAAGAAAAACATTTGTTTTGACAGTTTCCTAACAAGTGACAGGTAGCAAATATTCTGTAATGTTCTATATTCTAGAGTTATTGCTTAAGTAAAGGAGACAAATAGACAGTTACGATCCAAAAGAAACAAATGCGTTATAATATCCGTTAAATCAACCGAAGAAAATTCCAGATAAAAAAAAATTTCATATACGTCCCAAACGCTTACATCCTAATAGATGAAACCCATTTTCCCTCTTACCCTCGAGCGGTGTGCACACATAACACATACAATATTGTCGCGATAAAGACTGGGAGACTGGCCGAGACAGCTCTAACGGAACACAGTCGAATAAAAATTGTTTACAATAGGGCTGGACGTAAAATCAGTTGACATAACGGCTTCGGGAAAAGATTTCCAGCCTCCGGACTGACGATATCGAACCGATAGGGTGAGCGACAAAAGGCGGGAAAGACCCGGAAAGCTATAAACAAACGCGGAACGACCCCTAATTCTCCTATATTATGTAAGTGATAGGCGATTTTATTTTTGAAAGCTGATAGTATTTTTCGTGCCATGTTTTGCTTGTAATTCGATCAAAATATGTAAGCGAACGAAGTAAAATACGAGGTCTTTAAAATTATATAATGATCTAATGAGCGATTTTGTCTCCACTAAAATGGGTCACAAATTTTGAGGACAACATGGTCGAAAATATGCAGTACTTTTTTTCATGAATATTCAACGAAGTATTTGAGCAAAATAAAACGTTTTAATGTTCAATTGCAACATCTACATTTATACAGAACAGAGAAAATTGTTGATTCTTCTTGGTAATCGAGGTAAATATTAGTAATAAACAACCACTTAAAATACGGGGTCAAATTAGGTCATGACAGTATATCCTACAGTTTCCGAATTAATTTTGCATTATGTGCGCTTATCACAGCTGATAAGATTTCATAATGTTTAACTTTAAATACAAAAAAAACACAATAAACAAATGCATTCCACTCTTTTAATTATGCATATGCCTATAAATAAGGTATAATTTTAGCACACAAAGCCAAATAAATATTTCGCCTGGGCTTTGTGCAGTTTTAAGTTTATTGGAGGTTATGGTAGGTCAAAATGTTGACATGCTAGATTGTGTTTCAGATCCTGCAAGCCATAACATTTACTTTAACAACCTTTTTACAAGTACAGACCTGCTTATTCATTTACAAAAATTAGGATACCGAGCGACAGGTACTCTAAGAGAAAACAGGTTATCAATGTGCCCTAGAAAAGACACAAAAACTCTTGCCAAGCAAGCTCGGGGAAGCTTTGATTTTCGATTCGATACAAATGGGGAAATACTTTTTGTGAAGTGGAACGACAACAGGTGTGTTGTTATGGCCACCAATATCGATACTGTAATTTTTCAAGGCAGTAGATGGGGTAGAAAGGGTGGGCAAAAACGTTTAATTCCCCAGCCCCGAGCACTCAAGAATTATAATGCCAAGGTGAAAAATGCACAGAAATTGTTTTGTTAATTATCACACAAAATAAATATGATTTTGATCTGTTCAATACAATTTTTTTGTTTGCGTTGGTCGCTTTCAATATAAATGTCTCTGGTTAGTTTTGATACCACCAAGTACCAGTGTCCTATTTATAGGACGGCTTAAAAGTCAAAAACGGGAGGTGGTAAAAAGAATGTGTAGGTATTGTTTTGTTTAGATAGACATTATTTAACATTCTAGATGAAAAACAAATTTAATTTCAAATAAAATCATTATTTGGTCCTTCACGGGTTAACAAAAATCTTGATAACCGGATAAAATTTGAATGTTGATTATTAGATAAAAATAACAAAAAACAATAATTTACACAGCAGTTTTAGTTATTTAACTTCAAATTTCTTTTTCTACTTGAATAGCAGTCTAATATGTATTTGTAGACTTTGTGCTATATACTCTGATACTTTCGCGTCATTGTTCAAACTTCAATTTTTAAAATTTCACACAATTGTCTTTTGGATAATGATATTTTAATATTGCAAACAAGTTTAAATGGTTTATAAATTGTAGACTTGTGAATTTGGACTATGAACAAGCATTTGTTACGTTCACCCTACATTTGTAATGTTTAAATTTTAGATAACAATCGTAATATTGAACCGTATAGAATTAAATACACAATATAAATATTACTTGATTTTATCCCAACGTTATTTCTGTTCGCTATGAAGGGATGTTCGTAATAAGTGAACTGCGTTATATTTGATAATTCGTTGTCAATTGTATGTTAAAAACTAAAAGAATTTTTTATTGGTGTTGTACTTACGCGAACGATACATCCATCTTTTCTAGCAAATAATGGAGTTGTTTGATCAGAAGACAGTACTGGGTCTTACCTGAAACAAAATCAGAATAGTTAATTTAGCATTCTATAAAAAAAAACTAAAAAAATCCATGCATGACCAATGTTCTTAGGCATAGTTTCTAAAACTGTGAGGACCTGTAGCAAGGGGTCGCCAAAATATTTTAGCAATTCTAAGAAACGTTAAAATTTGAACTAATTTTATTTTTAAAAAAAGTATCAAGAATAGGAAAAGTGAAACCGAACAACACTAGTTTTCCTTGCGTATAAATATTTCAAATTATAATTAAAAAAGGCTTTATTTTAAAATTTCATATGCCATTTTTATCATTTCTTTTGGTTGACAGCGTTGACAAGACTTAATTCGTCTAATGCCAAGGGTATCCAGTTTATCGAAAAATATCTGATGATCAATGCAATCGAACGCTAATTATAAATCCAGTATTGTACAAATGGTGGTTTCTAGATTGTTAATGCTGTTAATGATATTTGTTAATAGTTGGAATATAACACATGTGGTAATATCTGTTTTCGTCTGATTTCTTGGCTTATGTGCTCCTGGTGCGACTTCCTTCGAATTCCTTCGTTTGAGATGTTATTTAGATAGCATATTCTTAGTATTCTTCTTAGGCATTTGTTAATAAACCCTTGTAGACGTTTCCTTTTTCCGTAGTTGAAAACAGTTGAAAAATTCTAATCTTCAGCCAAATTTCAATTGTTTTATTTACATTGTTATTTAGGTTACAAAATGCTGTTTTATTTATGTGGGCTATTCCGTTTTTCCTTTTGCGTTTATGATGCTTCCCAGATAACAGAGTCTCGTCATGTCTTACTTCCTTTAAATCAGAGGTATAGTTAGACGTGTTTCAAGAATATTGGAGGAATTATTTCGTCTCCACACCTTCTCATGGAACAGGCTGTTATTTTTCTGCACACAAGGAACGTAAAATAAACCACTCTACTTTTGCATTATAAATGAAATTTAAATGATATTCGCGCAACTTTCATATGGTGACCGATCATTTTTCATAAAGTGAGAGACGCAGAAATGTGCGTCGTTCGCAAACATAAAAAATATAGACGCATAAAACCCGGTAGCCTGCTCGGGAGAAGAAAAACATAATACACTAGATAAATCACGCGGGTTAGGGGGAAAAATGGGCATTATATTTAATGTAATACAATATACATCACATTCTCCGCGTCGTAAAAAAAAAATAAACGAGGAAAAATAATGCAAGAAACCCCGCCGACCACCAGCAGCGCTGCGTACCGTGAAGTTAACAGTATTTTCTCAACTCGGGAGCGCGGAAGACGAAAAAGATGAAATTATGAATTCAAGATGACTGGGGCGCCGAGTGGGTATCGCGAAATTTTCAATAACGCGCCCAAGATTTATTTATTTATTAAAAGTAAAATACGAGCGACTCCCTCAAGGGGCATAAATAATGGATGCAGAGAACTCCAGACTGTGTACACGGACGATACTGGTTTCAGATTCAGATGTTTAGAGTTTGGGGTTTGAGAAATATTTACCATATCGGTTCAAGGCCGCCCTGGAATTTCTTCTTCATTCGTATAGAGGACTTCTTTCCAAAAGTTTCGGTACAAAGTTGTAAAATATAAAGAGAGAAATATTTTAGATAACCACTGGATATCTAGGAATAATAAAATAAGTATTATTACTTTGTAATAATACTTATTTTATTACTTTGTATTATTACTTTGTATAAACTGGGGTTTCCCCAATAAACTCCATGGTCAAACAAAAAATTATAAATGAACACATGGTATTTAATATTCATAGAAAGTTGTTAAAAAGCAATGCATTAATAGCTAAAACCAAAGTAACAATTTATAAAACTTTGATTCGACCGCTGGTAACGTATGCTATGGAAACATTAGCTATGAATAACGGAGATATGAAAGAATTGAGGAGATTTGAAAAAAAAATAATACGAAACATCTTGGGTCATATAGAGAAAAGCCACGAGTTAAGGACAATTAAAAAAAATTCGACATCGTCCTTACAACGATACGGGGGTAAACCTAAAATACTTGGCGACCAGGTATAATTACAGACCTCCACCAGATGGGAGTAGGGAATTGGAGAAGACCATGCATGGATAGAGGATTATGGAGTGCAGGGATACGGGAAACAAAAGCGAGCAGAAAGTTATAAAGACGAAGAGGGCTGATCCTCCTAAAATGGATCGAAATTATCCATTAATAGTAATAATAATAATAGTAACCTTTATTATAGAGACAGATAGGCACGCGCGCATATAATAAGTCTTGAAACAAAAAAAATGAAAAAGGAAAAAGAATTAAAAAAAAAAACTCTATGTGATTCTGAACCCGAATAGCTAAAATAATACTACGAGCTAGATGGATCTTGAAGCCAAGGAAAAGCAAAAAACGCTAATCGCTAAGGCTGTTGTTAAAGTGAGCAAAAGAAGAGGAAAAAAAAATAAAAAAATATTGCTAAAGTGAGAGAAAACTGTTATAGTTCGTTCAAGGAATAAAATAATTGGTTTTTGAATCTTGTATAAGCACTACATTCTCTAATATTGGCCGGAAGGCGATTGAAAAACGTGATGCCAAGGTTGTATGCTCCGGAGTGTGTCATAGTTAACGTATGCGGTGGCAAGTGAAGGTTGTATCTGTTCCTGGTGTTATAATCATAAAAATCAGCATTTGTGGGGATTTCATCTCTGATTTTGTAAATGTAGGAACATGCTTCTAAAATATATTGACATGGTAAGGGTAAAATGTTTAGTTTCCTAAATATTGGCTTGGTATCACAGATTTTTGCGCCAAAAAAACTCGCTGCATGTGTGGTGAGGATCCCCGTATCAGTTATCCCAAAAAGTATTCGAGAATGTACCTCGGCGTAATATAAAGAGATGAGGCATGACGTTGATAATTGCGAATATAGGCATCTGAAAGCATAACTCTTGGCACGCAATTTCTTTATTAAACCACAACAATGTTTGTTCCGGCATAAATTGGAATCAAAGTCGATTCCTAAAGACTAGATTGTATTACAGGATGTTAAATAATGGCCACCGAAATTCAAATTGAATTGTGAAGCCTTCCTTTGCCATGCATGAAAAACATGTGTTTAGTTTTATCTAAACTTAAGGATAATTTATTATTGGAAAACCAATCGTATATGACATTCAAGCCAGTGTTCACAGATATCTCAGTAGTTGCCGTATCAGCGTCCGGTGTAATTAGCATTGCGATATCGTCAGGATTGTTAAATAAATGTCAGCTAAGAACAAGGCTATATCATCGACGTATAGATCAAATAACGTTGGACCCAATACGGAACCCTGTACTACCCCACAGTGCACAGGAAGCCATTGGCAATTACACACTGTAGCTTCACAATTTAAACACCATCCTAACAAACTGAATTCTGCCTTTGGAGAAAGAAGCAAACCAGTCCGCTGCCTCTTATTCCACACCAACTTAGCGTTTCGATCAGTCTATCGTGTTGAACACAGTCGAAGGCTATCTGTAAGTCACACAAAATACCCAAAGTAACCCTATGCTTTTCAATATAGTTTAGAATCTGGAAGTAAAAATCAATCAAGGCAGTAGATGTTGATTTATGTTCCCTGAAACCGTGTTGATATTTATTGATTCAAATTTGACCAGGTAAATATTCAATCTCTCCAGCATAGAGTATTCTAAGATTTTTGATATAGTTGAGGTTAAAGCTACTGGTCTATAGTTTTGAATTAGCGACTCATCTCCCTTTTAATGGGCTGGCACAACTACTGATTTTTTAAATACATCTGGAAATACACCGAGAGTAAAAGATAAATTAATTAAATAAACTAGTACATCGATTAAATATCTTTTAAACTCCTTAATTATAGCAGGAGCAATATTGTCCGAGCCGGTTGAGAATTTGTTCTTTATTTTACTTATGACGTTAAAGAGTTGATCAGGTGTCCAAGCGAATAGTTTACATCCGGACCGGATCAGGCAAGTTTGAGGCAGGTATCTGTGATACGACTTGAAGCGGTATATTTTGGAAGCAAATGATTGTAATTATTAACCAAAGTAGAAGGATCACTAATGAGTACCGCATCCTCATTTATAGTAATGTTATCTTGGCGGTTTACTCCAGAAGTATTAGTTTTACCAGGTTCCACATTGCTTTACTTTTATTTTCAGAGTGAAGTAAGTAGTTAGGATTAAAGTTTATTTTCGTTTCCGTTGCTAAATTTTTATGTTAAAGTATAACGTTCTTTTAATTCCGGATATTGTTTTTGTAGAACAAATAAATGATCCATGATTTATACGATTTTTTTAGTAGTACTCGCTTAAGGGGAAAAGCATTTTCATAATGAAATGTAAGAGTGTTTATAAACGAAGCGAACTTCAGATTGATGTCATTGGATAGTCTATGACCCGAAAGGGTTCTTACAGCCAATATATATGCAGGAACTATTCACGAAAAGAATCTACCCATAATTACACAATTAAAAGTAATTATAAACAAATAAAATACCGATACGAATACAAAATAGAATATGAAAAGAAGAGTTCATCAATTTTCCAATCTACCATTTTACACTTTCAGACATCCCAGGCGAACACTTGTAAACTCCAAAACGAATCCAGAGATTAAAATCAGATTTCCGGAAAATATGTATTCTGATAAGCGGGCGACAAATATTCGCCCATATTTACAGGGGATTACGTAATTGAAAAAGTTTTGCGCGACGTCTCTAGGGAAAACTAAGAGATATGCTACCAGGCGCATAAAAATCACATTACAACTTCTGCTCGCATAGTGCGCAGAAGGCGACTGGCTGGTTTTGGGTGTGGGATGAGCAAGTTCGACTCGCTAAATTGAAGCTTGGAGATACGCATTTGTTTGTAGTTTGGTAGTTTTCATTACAAAATTGGATGTGTCCAACGAATAGGCTAAAGTATCACGTCTCTTTTTCTGATGCCCCATGCTTTTCTTTAAGAAAAAAATATTAAAAGATTGTACATCTCCAATCTGAAACACATTTATCGACCCCAACAATTAAGAAATCATTTCCCCAAAAAATGATAATGGAAAAAATATCCCAATTACAAATAAAATCCCACCCAGCACATTTCAATTACATTGTCAGGCGCGAGGAAGGTATGGGGTGTGTCGCCCTAGCTGTTAGAGGCACAACTGGCCCGGTCAGAGCGAAAACGCATTAACCGTCGCCAAATTCCCGAATTTATGTTACTGGAAGCGGTCTCTCTTGCACATAATTCAGGTTGGGCCGTGTTAAACGTCACATCGACCGTTTTCAGCGAGTCGTATACATTTCCAATACGTGCCAGGCGGAATGGAGCAAGCAGACCGGGGTGCGCTGTTATCTTGGATCGATTGACACGTTTAAGTGAGAAAAACAAATATTTCTCATGTTCAAAGTTTAGTCCCCTTGGCTTTTTGTAGGAGTTGGAAAGGAAGAAAGAAATTTGGCAGGAATTGATGTCTCCCACTGTACCTTCGCAAATGATGTAGCTTTAATCACAAGTAGAGCTGGTAAAGAACTGGAAAGACACGGAATATTGTTACTAAAGAATGGGATAAACATGAATAAATCCAAACATAAAGACTGACCCTGTATGACATCTTCATTACGGAAAACTCATCAATATTCCCCGATTTTGTTCTATTAGTACTTAACTTCTGATAATGCAACCGATCACTTAAGCAGACCTCGTACATCACCCCAACAACGAACGCCACTCGATCTTACCTAGCTCCAAATGCACGAAAAACAAATGAAGAATGAAAGATCCCCCTCTTTCCCTTCCGCCCCAAATACTATTTGGAGCCACGAGAACGGTCTTGACGAAGACAAAACAACTACGAAACAATGGGTTAAAAGTAAAGGCTAAAAGATAAAGAACAAGGAATGCGAAAACATCCTAACGACGCTTCTAATCTCCCCACGCTAGAGGTGCTTGAAGCGTCGACGTCTTGACGAACGTCTCCCCATTATATAAAATAGACATTATTGAGTACCGCAATATCCTTGCGGACGTTAAAAAATTGCCAACTTCCCTGATATTGTCGGACAGGAGGAAGCAGCATCAAATATGGATTTATCTACTTGGGGGAAGCAAATTTAATGTCAATAAGAGGGGTAATATTACCCCACGAGAGGGTAGCGGGGTAGATTATTAGGATACCGCAGGAGTATAGGGATGAACTAATTCCCCTCTCCTTGTCATAAACTTTGAATTAATATCTTCTGTACAGTCTCATCCTCCCCGAAAATACTCCATTTCCCTTAAGAGCGTTTTCTATCACCTAATACTTCCATACACCTAATAAAGAACAGGGCTGCACGCCGCGAGAGAAAGAGATAATAATTTATAATTTAGCACCTGCCTTACGCGAACCACCTACCAACGTAAGGATAATAATTCGCAATTTGCCTTGCTAATTTTCGTCGGCTCAAAAAATTTCGTTTAGATGTGCGATGAAGACGTTCTTGGAAGTATTCGCCGTCGGTAGATGGCGCAAGCGCTCCAGTAGTGCGGGCAGATGAACGCCTGTTGTTTGCGTACGCCGTGAGCTTGCTCGGTCGTTGTTGTTCCATCTTGTATTTGTTTTTAATCAGTTGCTGAATAAACAATAGCCCTAGGGAGAGAATATGAAGTGGAAGGAGAAATTGAGCGGAATTCTAAGTACGTTTTTCCTAATGGTATGCTCTGGACATGTTTACAAGAGATTTAAAATCATAGTAATGTACAAGCAGGTATCCAATCTTTGGGATGCTTCCAAGAGATTTTCTCTGGTTTATTTGTCATGACAGTTAATAAAAGAATGGTTATATCAGGTTTTATTTTCATATTAAATATTTTTACGCGCAACACACAATACATGTGTGGCAACCCAGTATAGGCTTCAAAGATTATCTCAAATCATGTTTTAGAAAGTCAAGTCACAATAGGCCTATTAGGTAACTTATTTTTTTTTTACAAAATGAGTGTGTGATAAACAAAAAATTAATTGAGTATTAATTAATTAATTGGCTTTCTACCTAATAGAAGTACTAACACTGCTCTTAGTAACACAGTTAAAGTAGTATATTCTTCCCTGGACGACTCTTATAAATGTATAAATTTATCAATTGACTTATCGAAAGCATTTGATTACGTTAAGCACTCTATATTACTACATAAGCTAGACAGGTATGGATTAAGAGGACTTGCAAAGAGATGGTTGGAAAGTTATTTATCTGGCCGTCTACAAAGGGTTACTTGTGTCAACACAAAATCAAAACCAACGAAGTTGGATATAGGTATACCGCAAGGGTCAGTCTTAGGCCCAACTTTGTTTTTAATATATATTAATTATCTTCGGAAATACTTAAACACGAACAATATCATTCTGTATGCGTATGATATAAACACTCCAGTTACCTCTAATAATATCGGGGACGTATTGCAGGAGATAGAATCAAGATAGAATAAATGTCCGAAGTGACATTCACCAGTGATGGCAAAATCAAAAAAGTTACCAATTCAATTGTGAATACTTACAATGAACAATGAAGTTGTTTGCTTTTGTTTACTCCCTTCGGTTTTTGTTCAGTTTTATTTTGTTTTTTTTTTTTTTCATATTCCTTCTTTAATCTTTTATTATGGTTCCATAATAAAATATTTTCAAAGCCTAGTTGATTATTGTCCTAATTCTTAGAAACAATAATTCTTCATTTCACTGCAAATCAAAATCTAAAAGAGATAGCTATACCAAATGTTTTCTGAGCAACATTGTCCGTTTAACCAATTTTGTATTTTTAATATTAAGAAAGATGCCCATATACGGAGATAGAGTATATTTGAACTAAACAAAATTTTCATATTCCCCAATTTTAACTGCACTTAACTAAGCAGTAAGATTTTGATTCCAAAACTGTTTACGCATAGCCTCAAAGATTTAAACTTATTATAAATGAAAAATTCTATTTCATTCTATTCCATTCTATTCCTATCTATTCCAATTTATTCCATTCTATTCTATTCTATTCCATTCTATTCCACTCTATTCCATTCTATTCTATTGCATTCTATTCCATTGTATTCTATTCTACTCCATTCTATTCCATTCTATTCCATTCTATTCTATTCTATTGCATTCTATTCCACTCTATTCCATTCTATTCTATTCTATTGCATTCTATTCCATTGTATTCTATTCTACTCCATTCTATTCCACTCTATTCCATTCTATTCTATTCTATTGCATTCTATTCCATTGTATTCTATTCTACTCCATTCTATTCCATTCTTATCGTAATTTAAAAAATACATTCAAAATATGAAGTGGAAACGTTCTTTTTCTGCTGTTATTCTTTTACAAGCAACGAGAATCAGAATCGTACATGCTTTCTTCCACCACCACCCCATAGAATCCTGAGCTATTATTGTACATCGCCATTAAATGAAAGGACCTCGAAAGAACCAACAAAAAAAAATCCCCAACCATAACCGCAATATCTGCTCCGAAACAAACCTCATTAACTTCATTTAAGGACAATTACTGTCACCATAATCGTCTTCGTCTATATTTTCGCCACCTCTCCAGTTCGTGTTCTCCAACGCTGCGGAAGCACGAAATTCACGCGCACAGCGCCCCCTCTAGACTGTTTGCTCGTGACGTAGGTGTCCCGAACTGTCGTTAGCAGAGAACAAGGACCGAGAGGCGACAATGGGAGACCTTCGGAATCGCTGCGGGGGCCGGTATAATGGCCTAACGGCGACAAGGAAGGGATTACTGGGCTACAGGCTCCTTCTAAGGATTCGTTTAGTTTTTTTTCTGCCCGGGTGTTCCAGGGAGACGTAAATCGTGCCGCGTTTATCCGGGAACACTTTAGGGCGTAGATTAGGTAGTGCTGACAATTATGCACGGCTTCCGAAACCGTTGCTTTGTCCCGCCATCTAGCGAGGCGTACAATTACTATTCCAACTAAACCTCTAAGATCTAACGCCATAGTAAATCTCTATTCAGCACCTCTCTCTCTCAGTTATGTATATATTTGTGATTAAATCAGGATGGGAATATCCGACGATCCTTACAGTCTTCCTTTTGGGAGCGTTCTCTTCAAACAATTTGGATATTGTAAGGTGTTCAAATTACGACGTTGCAGTGTAGTAGTGAGAGTTAAAAAGTGACCATCACCTTCCAGAATGGGATTAAGGGTGGAAGTGCACTAATTCCGCCGGGAGTAATTTGAAACTTCTACAAAGGCAAAATTAGATCCCTTAATATTGCCAAACACTTAATTGTAAGGTAGAGGACATGTTTCCAACTAGTAATTTGGTTGTTTTCAGAGTGTAGTTACGGAGTCGAAATAAGGAAAGTCAAATAAAAAAGGAGAAGCAAGCGAGGATGAAGCATATGTTGAGAGCAGATGTCTTTTTTCAGGAGGAACTGATAAGATGGAAAAATAAACCTAGAATTGGTAAATAGAGTGGGAAAGTCAAACGGATTATACAACGAGTTAAACAAATATATTAGGAAACAAAGAATTGGGTGTCACAAATTAAACCGCAGTATGATAAAAGTAGGATCGACGAACTTGCAAAAGAAAAAGACCATGAAGTTCTTCGATTACCACCTTACCACTGCGAGCTAAATCCCATTGAAATGGTACGGGCATAAGTTAAAAACCGTATAAAAATGAATAATACCACATTTAAGGTAAAAGATATGGAGGAATTAATTCGAAGAGCATATAGCA
>JARFOC010059472.1:0-10099 GCA_031763485.1 Osmoderma eremita | reverse complement strand
ATTGTGGCCCCCCCCCCCCCCCCCCCTCACCCTTCCTTAAGTTTTGAAAGGAATGAGATAGAGAAACGAAACAAAGACGAGGTAAAATTAGATGCAAATTATGATATTTTGGTTATAGCGAGATGCACTGATTTGATTATTGCAATGGTAGGCTCTAGAAAAAGTTGCGGCAATAATGATTTGCGCTAGGCCTGGTGAAAAAAAAATGTTGTTAATACTGTCAGAAATCAATCGGCATAAATAATATTTTGACATTTCTTTTAAATTATAATATACGTTTACTAGGAAACATACACCATTAAATAAATACGAGCGTTGTCAGAAAGGTAAAGTATCTCTATATTTTATTGCGAATATGTCCGTAAAAACATAGAAAATCGTAAAGATGTTTACATAGGCGTAAAGATAATAAAAATATCTTATAAATTACATGTACATACCTTCCATTTATCTTACGTTTCGAGATCAGTGCATCTCGATATAATCAAAATGTCATAATTTGCCTCTATTTTCACCTCGTCTTTGTTTCGTTTCTCTATCTCATTCTTCTCAAAAGTTACGAGGGGCGAGGGGGGAGACACAATTTACATGCGCACTGTATATTGCAATGTTTCAAAGGGACCTTTATGTCAACGGTTATGTCAAAAATTGACACGGATGCAGATGTGTTTTTTAATTTGCTATCAAAAAATTAGTCAATATTCGTCAATTTAGAAGAAATGTTACTTTGATCAATTCCTTAGAACTAGTTAGTGTTTACGCAATCACAATATGGCAACTGACGACGGCGGAACGTAATTTATCTTCATCCACTTTTCTTAACTAAAAATGTCGTTGGACTTTAAGGATAGGAGAGCGAAGATTAAAACCGATGCAGATAAGATTATGGATAACACTACGCTTTGTTATTGATAACAATGTTCAATTAAACAGAGTTCTGTAAGATTTATCAGAGATAACTTTCCGTTTTGTTCGGCGCAATTGACTATGGGTCTCACGCGTGTCTAAAAGTAATCTTGGGATGAACGGGAAATAATGTACGAGCCGACAGAATTGACTGGGAACCCTAAGGAATTAGGAGGATAAAAAGTAAATAGGTTTAGCCAACCGCGTCAAATTGATACTTGTACTGATCGAATTCTTTCTTCTGCTAGGGAGACACGTTTTAAATATTAGATCTATACTATAGATACCTTCTTTCAATTGATATCTTTCAGGGGATTCGTGTACACGTTCAACGAGAAAGGAAATATGTATCAGACATGTTAGACTATTTAAAAATAAACGAAATTGAATGTATTTTTATTTATCAATTTTGATTTGACTGAGTAATTGGCTACTCAGTATGGAAACAATTTAAGGGGGAAAATTTGCCAATGTATATAAATGTGCTAGCCATAATTAGGTTGAATGACAGTAATACAAGACGATAGGCTATCATTGCGCACAATTGTTACTACTTCATGCACGACTCCTTTAAAGTGTAACTTTCTATTTAAGCATTATAAATACACCTATCCCCAGATTTGCACTGAATATCGGTTCCTAAGAAAATGGTGCGAATAGAAATGATAAACTTTACATGTAAAATCGTGTAAAACCAAAACAAACTAAAAAATGTGCTTTATAGAGTCATTTATGTTAATGTAAGGTACCTTGAGAAATATAAAAATAATTCAAAGATCTACAGGTACATACATGTGTAATTCATTTTACTGCAACAATAAAAATAAATTTAACCAACTTAATTACTGTTGTCACTGTCACAGGTTTGATATCTTCTTTTCTTCCTCATTGGTATAATATCACTTTCATCACTCACAGGTACTTGATGCGATTCTGGTTAGAAAGTTGCTGGACATGGTAATAAATTCTGTAATTAAAAATTCTGTTTGATTTTTGGTTAACTCTTTATAAACCTCCTCATGTTGACTTTGAGCATTTTTAACGTCTCTCTGAAATCTCTGAAACTCACTGAACATGTCGGTCATTTTGTAGGAAATGATTCCCCAATTTTCGCCGTAATTCAAATCCTGCACGGATGACATTTGCTGTAGACGCAGCTGATTCATATTTCTCTTAATCGGGCTCATTGTTAGCATCATTTGTTTCGGTCACCATATTAACTAAATTATCCTCATCCAGACTCTACAATATCAGCCTCAGCTAGGTCCTCGAAACTTCTCCTCCCATTGTGTGTGATAATGCAATAATCTGAGAATATTCGTGGTCCAATGTTAACCTACTGTCGCCTTCAAGCACATCGGACATACTTTTATCCAAAAAGCATTGAGCGTTGATTGCTCAATCTCGGATGCTCCCACATGCCTAACACAATCTGAAATTGTAAATTTTTCGAAGCATCCACAATTGTAAGAAATCATCATCATTTTCCATTTGTTCTAAAATATATCTGAAGGCTCGCTTAATGTATATCGCCTTAAATGTCGAAATTATCCCTTGATCTAACGGCTGCTGTAAAGAAGACGTATTGTTGGATAGAAATACAACCTGCACATTTTCGTGTTGTAAATCTTAAGGATGGCCTGATGCAGGAGGGCCTTAGAAGGGCCTCTTTGTGCTTTAATAACTTCCAATGTCTGGGACAAAGAAGTTATGAAACCAGCCATTGAGAGGCATGGCAGTAACCCTGCTTCCTTATTGGCTATTCAATAAACGGGGGAAGACTAACGGTGATTATTACTTTAAACGATTTTAATTTTGATTTGTTAAAGACCAATGACTTTATGATATGGTCGCTTGAAGCGTTGCTACAGAAAAGAATTGTTATGCGACTTTTCGCTGTTTTATAACCAGTACTTGATGTGTAAGGTTTAGCCAGATTAGCTTTCCCTGGATTTTTTTTAAATAACACCGACTCAACAGCATTAAACTCTGGATCGGGTGTGTATGAGCCGGAAGCAATAAATTCAGCAAATTTTGCTGAATATTGTTGCCCTGAATCTGAACCGGCAGCGAACTCAATTAAAAAAGTTTGTAGGAATACGTATGCAACCAAAAATGCTCATCTTTATGTTCGTTTTTTTTTTCGCAAATTTGTCATTTCCAAAACCGTGTAAAAGCAAAATCGTGTAAATAAAGGGCCGTGTAATCAAGGGATAGGTGTACATAAATTCTACGATGAAAAGAAATGATTTCGGATATAGTGTGAGCCTATCCATAGCTTTAGAATATGTATTTTTTCCTTCAGTTCTTCACCCCTATAGCTTAATATTGCGTGATAAATCTCATGTACCCCTTTTGGCTTACTGTTTTTCAAGTTATTATGACTTGGTGGTACGATGGTATTTATTCTGTTATTTTACTGAATTCTGTTGATATATTACTTTTTCCTATTTACCCTACAATTTTATCTACTCTATTTTATTGGTTTCCTGTTAACTCTTAACTCCTTTATGTCTTTTTCATATTTCCATATTTAGTAAATAGCGATCTATAATGATCGCTAATTTCTACTCTTCTTTTCTCTGGTATATTTTTGTAAAGCTTTGTGTATCCTTCTACCATAACCTTTTCTTTTGTTTTTTCTACTTCTTATAGCAGGTATTTATTCCTCTATTATCCTTTTCGATTCCTTTAGATCACGTGTTATTATCGTATTCTTCTCTTCATTTGCGTTGTCATTTGTTGACCTTATATCTTGTGATGCCAAGTGCCTGCACACCGTTTCGCGAAGAGAAATTTGTATTGGCTCTAAAATACTCAAAATGTTCCTTTCATCTATTTCTTGTGCGTCACTCCGAATTCTGTTCCTATCTCTTACGTTTTTTATTTTTTACTTAACTTCTATAAGGTACCTACTAGTTAATCGTGTAAATTTGAAAACGTATTTTAATGTGGTTGTCTTCGATCAGGATACCGTTTGGCATATAAATTTGATGCTTGGCAGCAATTATCCTTTGACGATGCATTCAGAAATTAATAGATGATTTAACATTCAGAAAACTTCAGAGTAATCAATTCAATAGGGTTGGTTCTAATCTTTAATTAGAACCAACCCTGATTTCTTAATTGTGCAAGCTGATAAGGATGGTTGTACAGTCGCAATGGATAAAGCAGACTATATTAATAAAGCACAGGAGTTATTGTAAGATACAGAGACATATAGAAAAAAGCCTGCTTCCAACATTCAATTAAATAAATGTTACAAAAATTAAAATGAAATCACTCCTGAACTATCTAAACAACTTACAATGTATAACTCCACTACACCTAGTCTTTATTGCTTACCAAAGATTCACAAGGAGAACTTACTTGTTCGCCCGATGATTAGCTCGACAAATTCGGCCACTTATAACGGCGAAATGGCTTGCTAACACCTGGAATAATGCTTTATGCTAACATACTTCTTATAATGTGCCTAACACGTTCCCCTTTGTGAATATGATAGATGGGGTGATTTTACCTAAAGAGTGCGTCTTGGTGTCGTTGGATGTTGTGACACTTTTTACCAACATCCCTTTAGAGTTGCTGGTCTATGTGTTGGAACAGAAATGGGAACA
This sequence comes from Osmoderma eremita, assembly GCA_031763485.1. Lineage (NCBI taxonomy): Eukaryota > Metazoa > Arthropoda > Insecta > Coleoptera > Scarabaeidae > Osmoderma > Osmoderma eremita. The sequence continues at coordinate 5,576 of JARFOC010059472.1, read as the reverse complement.
TGTAAAATCACTTACCAGTTTATCAAAAGTCAATTTCTTAACTTTATTGAAATTCGTCAATAATTTATATATTGGTTTCAACAAGGTATGTTACTTACAAATATTTGGCACAGCTATGGGCTCCCCTATCAGTCCCATTTTAGCTCTAATTATATTAGACCATTTACTTGACAGCGTAATACCTTTACGACCTTTTCAGGTCCCATTCATTTACAAGTATGTAGATGACATTTGTTCAGTGCCTGGTGATGCAATTCAGATTATCTTAGATATTTTCAATTCTTTCAATATAGATTTTGAAATTTTGGAAGTTCTAGAAGTGTTGAAAGGTGTGAAACGTTGGAAAATATACACCATCAAGTATTTTTCAATTCCATAAGATACCTTATGAAGAAGAGGCGCATAATGTGTATAGAAGAAAATGGAAATGTATTCGAACACTTGTAAATAACTTTAATTTCACAATAGTTGTGAAAATAAATTAATTAATGCAAGAAAACTGTGTCGCCCTGTTAAACTAATATCCCTCGTGACTTTTTTAATGTTGATTTTAAGGAAATAGTGTATTAAGGCACTCGTAATCAGCACGAGTTTTTGCAAATTTAATCGAATTTGTAGCATTAATAATAACAAAGTTAGCAATAATGCGCCGATATTTTTTAACAGCCTGTATATGGTTTGCGGTTAGTTCGTTAGTTATAAAGGTATTTTCGGATTTAATATTCTTTGTTGATTCCTATTCCTTACAATTGTTTCTTTACTTTCAGTCTGTTGTTTGTACCAAGAACGTTCTCTCACCTAATTTTTAGTTGTGTTATCTATATCAACTGATACTTGAAGTTCTTTTCTATGAATTTCTCTACAATGACTTAAGTTCCTTTAAGAGTAGATACTGGTTGTAACTTTCATTCCTGATATTGTTACATTATTTCTTTTGTATCCTTTTTCCATAATTTCTAAAACTTTTTCGATTGAATTTATTTCTCTTTTCATCTCTTCATTTTCTTACTTAATTCTTCTTTCAATTCACGCAACTTTTGCGCCAACTCCCACCATTTCAATTAACATATTAATTTTATGCTCGCTCTGTGGTTGTAACTTAACAGAAATTCTAGCTACCTTTTTAATTTGGGCGAATACATCATCTCATTCAGTCTCCATTTTCCATTTATTTTCGTCCATTGACCATTCTCCATCACTCGACATCTTTACTCGGTGGTTTGTTATCGTGAACTCAGTTAATTTGGTTATCTGTACAGTGCCACGGAAGGACAGTAACACAACACGGATCGACGGATTGGAGGTTATGTTCCTATTAGTGTTTATGTGTATCACTTATCATATTACTTCGATTAAACTCTCTGCATTAACCCTCTACCCTAATCAGTACCGTTTTACTAGAAATAGAAATGTTTCCTATTACAGCACACGTGCATACCACCGAAGTGATCTCTGGTTTTACTCTGTAATAATAGTATTTCATTCCAACTCACTTTGACGCCTACGCAGCCAAGAAACACGAGCAAAAAAATTAAACTTTAAATATTCCTAGTGGCTAGTATAAACCACATTAGTTTAAATCGACTATGTTTTTGCTGTGAACAAAAACTAGCAATACCGTTTTCACCAATTCTTCTAAAGTTTAAGCTGGAAGTTTATGAAAAAAATACTGGGTTGCTTACGGTGTGATCGGTTGGATTTGAATATTTGCGAACTTTGAGAGTGTCGGGATAACGATCAATAGTTACACAAAGTAATCTTTTGTGTGCGCGTTAGTTCACGCTTGACGATTTACTGGCGTATATCGAATAAATCGATGTTGTAGGTTATCCTTTTACCGTTGCATAAAATGCACAAATTTGTAATATTGCATCTCTTTATGTATATCTGTTCGCTCCATTGTGCCTGCGTGTATGTTTATTGTAATAGTAATAATAATATTGGAAATACATTATAAACTATACCCATTCTATGAAATTGTAACTCTGTGTGTAAATAAACAAAATATGGATTTTCTAGGGTTTGGGATTGTGTTTGACTATGTCAATTAACATATCATACTCAAGGGCATCCGATGTTATTTAAACATAAACAAAAAACCTATGGACAATTATTAATAAATAAACAAAAACAATACACATGCAATAGCGACGCACTAGCTGAAATGGACAGAATGCGAGACTGTCTCCAATTTAAATAAACACCAAAGGTTTCCCAAACTACACCAGAACACATCCAGTTTCTAGGTATAACTTCACGATCAAAACGGCGCCAACAAATACAATTATACTGTTGTGCCTACTTGTACTCCCCAATAAAATGCTCACTGTTATTTTACCCTTCAAAATAATAACAAATAAAACTCATGCTTCATATAATTGTATAATTGAATTGTCTTAAATATTAATATATAAAGATATAACTTGCACTAAAGGCAATAAAATAAATATATATTTTAAAAAAACTTTATATAAAACGCACTAAAAAGAATTTAAAAAAATTCTTTCTAATCCCTATTTGTTCACCCCACACTAAGGATAAAAGAATTTATTTTCTCCTAACTTTTTATAAAGCAATTTTTTTTTGTTCTTAACCATATTGGTTCACCTCACACTGAGACGTAATTCTATTGGTTCACCCACGCTACGGGAAAAGACAATGAAATTGTTTTTTCCTTTTTAGTGCGATTTATATAACATTTTTCTTAATTTTTAAAAGAATATATATTTGTTTTTAAAATGAGTAGGTCTACAAAGGTTGGAGACGTTAACTCAAGAGCGTAGGTACTTTACACATAGTAAAGAATAGTCTATTTATATATAAGCTCATATATGTAATATTCCTTGCAAAGTACACTGCTTTAGCCTACGTGCGCAGTAAACGTTGGTTCTCTGCTAGCTGGTTGTCAGGGAGGTCTACGTTGGCTGCAGACTTGCGGCAAAAGCTGATTTACGCTAGTAAGGTGCGCACAGTGGAGGCATAAGTCAGATAAGTTAATTATAAAAATTATAATAATTATTACAAATACTACTATACAATATGAATTGACGAATGGTATTTTCTATTCTAAGAAAAGTTATGATCCTGGGCATCAATTATTATACTCCCATTAACACTTTTATTATCAGGTTTGTCTGCAGCATACGCGAGCTCGCCTAGCTCCGTTGTGATATATTATCGTTTAGTGTGTATTGATAGGTGCATATTATCAATTACCTATATCTCTCTCGGTGCTTAGTCGGTAATGTAGAACACTACACTTTTCGGAAATAAATAACATTCTAAAGCCAGCCGGTGGTGACATATAATGGCACTGATTACTGTTGCAAACGCATGCAAGATAGGCGAAACAAAAAAACAAGGGTAGTTTTAGAGGGGCTTTTCGCACTATGCAAAGAAGTGGAGATAGCAGCCTGCAGTTACTGTAAAGTTAGAGGCACGGTATCTGGACTTGTATTTGTATGCACGGGCTTACAAGGCAACATAGGTCATTCACGCTTATAATTGGTACGTCACTAACCGTTGGATATAAATGAAAGGTATCAGTATATTGTCAAGTCACAATTTGTAGAAGCTAAAGTAATAGTTAAAGTAAGGTAGTAAATTCTCCAAGGGGAAGAAGGGAAAGCAGTTATTAGATGTAAGGAAGATAGAAGTGTAGAACGGCCATACCGGAAGAAGATAGACGCCACATTTGATATATACAATTTTTCTTGAAACAATACATACATATATAATTAACAGTTAAACAATACAGGGCGACGTACATATTGTTTAACTTTTATTGATTGTTTTTTATTAATTTATGATTTCGGAAACAGTAAACGTTTTGAATTACTAAATTATTTTTGGATATAGTATTAAAATATCTCGGACGTTATTTATGACAGGTCCATTTTTTCTTTGGGTTCATAACAAACACAAAGTTAGCAACCTTGCCAAATTTAAACCTCGCTTATTATTGAAGATAGAGGCTTCTCCAATAATAAGCGAGATCCCAATCTTGAGGATTGAACATGAATCATCCTTTATAAAGTCACGATCTTATCTTGATTCATATTTTAATTATTTGATGCATAATAATAATTAGAAGATGCCATTGTTTGAAACTATGATGCATCTAAAACCAGTTACTACAAAAGAAGCATTTGGTTCTCAAGACTTCAATATACTTTTGATGGGACTATTTGCCGCTAATTTAGCGAAATATACTGATTAACACATCATTCGGTGCCAATGATGTATCACATAACACGATCGCTAAAGCTGGATTCCATTTAGCTCTAAGATGTCCTCGCGTTTTACGACGACAATAAATTTTATACTACCTTAGACTGGATTTCCGTCACACAGATTACGGTGAGGACTGTATATTCTAAGAGCGGTATACTAAAGAAAGTCGACGGTTCAAACAAGTAATAAAGCAAGACTTATCTTCTCGTTTATGTCCTTTTTCTTACCGTCGATAAATAAGTTATGCTTGGCCGTGGAATACGCTCAAATTGCATTAACCTGATATTGTAATGATCATCGCAACCCCGACTTTCGCATATTCTTCAGTATTGAATAAATCAGATTCAGAGCGAGTGAGCAAATAATCTGCTGTCCACAGTTGAAATTATAAAGGAAAAATACATAATGCACCTAGCTAAGGTTATAACCTATATATAATTCTTGGAAGATATGCGCTACTCCAGATCTTTGATAATTCTTTGCAGTTTCTACTGGGGTTTCCGAAATACGTATTTAGATTCATTGACTCACTAAAGTGGTGTGAAATCAGATTCCCTTCTACTCCAACGATGTCAGCATGATAAGTTATAACTTATAAAATTCTTAACTATCACAGAATTACGCCACTGTCTTTTATGTTTCGCTAATAGTCTATTGCTATGCTTTCCCTTTATCTATTCGTAACTTTCCTACGGTACCTTCCCATATTTCCCTTTGTCTGCCTTGAGCTTTTATGTGAGTTTTAGCTCCTGAAATTCTTTTTACTTATCTATTGTTATTCGTCCGCTGTGACTCCACCAACTTAACCGCTGTTAAGTTCCTATAAACTCTAACAGCAAATTTTTTTATGTCATCACCATATGCCAGCACTTTGCAATCAAGAGCAAACGGAAGATCATTTATATTGCGATGTGTCAAATGTGACTTTTGATTAACGCCAATGTCAAAATGTCCCACAACAGCACATACGATTTTAAATTTCTTCATTATTGTTAGTACGTTGTCAGATAAATGTAACTAGGCAACCTTTGAAAAATAATATGACGAGTAAGAAATTTGATAGATTCAAAGTTATGACATAAATGAAAATTAAATTACGAATATCAAACTCACGGGGGGCGAAGTAAATTATAAATGGACTGATACAAGTTCTAGTTTACCTTCATGTGGTAGGCGGCACTGTAGTTAGTGTACTTCCGGTACAAACGGTAACGCGGGAAGCCATTTTATTGTTGATGGTTGTCAGATGCAGTCCGTAGATAAAACACATACTATACGTCCAATGGTTCTTTACCCACGCGTAATTGATTTATATAGCAATAATACTCATATGTTATTCAGTG
>JARFOC010059461.1:0-18304 GCA_031763485.1 Osmoderma eremita | reverse complement strand
AAATAAATGAACTTCTGCAGTGTCTGCGGTACACCTCCTATTACAGTTGGGAACACAGCACTTCATTGTCGATTTCTGTAACTTATCTATGCACACTAAATTAAAACTATCAAATAAAGATTAATCTATGAATAAGCGAACACTAAAAAACACATGTAAATATGAAAGTCACATATACTAATCTACAACACAAAATTAAAATTATTTTTATTAAATTAAGATTAAAGATACTATCTATATATTGAAGTTAAATTTGATTATGGAACTAAATACTCAGCTAGAGACACAAAGCCAGGCTAACGACAGAATACAAAATGTGGCGCACGTGCCCCGCCGAGGTGGTTTTATAGGTTGTCATTGTTTGTAAACAAGTCGTAGGGCTGGTAGCGCCATTACTCGCTTTTCCAATATTGTGTCAATCCGGTCCTGCTATATCTCCTCCTGAGTCCCTCATGCACAGCTCGATGCGCGAGTTGCAGTTTTATTTCAATATTTTCAGGGAGTTAATTTACTGTATAAGGTATATACTGTGACGAAATGTTGAAAATGAGGTTATTCTTAAAATTTTCGAAATGACTTTTTAAAATTATGTGCAACACAAGACCCGGATGACACAGGTGTATGGGTTTTGTCAAGAAAAGGATAAAATATCAATTGAAATATTCCTTTAAACTATAAATAACAAATAGGATTTCAACATATCTTTGAAATTATTTACATGTTCACAGTTAGTTAAATTCGATGGCAGAGAGCTAAATAATTTAGAGCCCATACAATTTGAAGACAATTTACTAACTTCCAGTCTAGCAAAAGGAACCCTGAACTGATTTCCAGTACTCACACCGTAGCGATGAATTTCACTACTCTTCACAAACTTTGCCCTGTTCAAAAAAATATATACACTATTTGAAATTCCCGAAGGAGCACCCTGCAACTATAGGCACTGCATACATTTGCGATGATTCTCACAATTTGCTTCTGCGCCACAAAAACAACAACAAAAATGTGCAGCAGACGATCCTCCCCAAAAACCAACGCAATATCGCAATCTACTGTCAACCAAGGCATAATATGTAGCTATCAACTGCTTTCTTGTTAGTACATACCTTAAATTACGAAATAGGTACATTAAGGAATCGAGTTTAGAAACTAAATATTCACTATGGTTTTTCCATGTAAGAATCTGATCCAAACTTCGGCCAAAAATTTAGTAGTATCCGTAGATGATATCATTTCACCGTCAATACAGAGATTAAGTAACGGTGCACTATGTTGCCTACTGTGGAATGTCACCTATTGGGTTTTATCTACATTTAATAAGAGTTTATGTTCACTCAACCACTGATTAAGCCTGTCAAGAAAATAATTACATTTATAATTTAGAGTTTCTTTTACTTTATCAGATGTAACCATAGAAATGTCATCAGCATACAAATTTATATGACTGAGATTGTCCAAAAAAATATTTTCAATGTCATTAATATATAACAAAAATAGAACAGGACCTAAGACCGAACTTTGAGGTACTCCCAAACTATTGTTGAGACTAGTAGAATTGACAGGTTTTATAACTCTTACAAAATTAAAATTCAATGACACAATCTGCTTCCGATCACTCAGAAAAGACGATACCCACTGCAAAGCAATCCCACTGACACCAACAGCTGACAACTTCCTCAACAAAATGGCATGATTGAGGCAATTGAATGCCCTGCTGAGATCACAGAGGATCGCAACAGAGCATTATGTTTAAGTGTAACATTTTCTCCTTGTTCGTATCTGGAGTCTTTCACTCATTAAGGTGGTAAGGATATTTTTGTTTTGGTTTTAGGGAACACAATAAACGAAATATTTTCTGTCTATTGCAGTTCTGGTAACCAGGTAAAATAATAAATTGAATACATATTAGACCTTTTATTACTCACACCTACAAATATATCTAATCTGTGTAATTTACATTTTTCTCAAGTCGGATTAAAAAATATTGTTGGAATGAAATCTATAATAATGTTTTGTTTAAAATTTCTTATATAAATTACACTGCTTTACATTTTCTGTTTCTGAGTTGGACTTTAAAACCGGTCTCTGAAGTCATAGTCACACCTGGTCTTAGTACCACCGGATGATTTATTGATACTATTTCATATTCCATCAGAAGCTTGGCCATAAAGGTCTTCATGGAGAACATGGCGTACTTAAAACCTGCGAAAAAAAATTACATCATTAACCCATTCATAATTTGTTATTCATCATTTGTTGCAATGATCTTCGCGAATCCAATATAATTAGACATTTTTGAAATAATATTAGAACTACAAAGAATTTATCTTAATTGTTGAAATAACAGACATTGATAAAAAGGGATTATTCTAATAATTGAAACAACAATTTTATCGTAGATAATAATAGCTTATTACCTACGATAAAATTGTTAGAGTGTTTGAATACAATTTTAAGCAAAATCATATATAAATTCCTTCAAGGAATTGGGAAAAACGAATAAATTGACAACAACGCGATTTTTGCACGCACAAAACCCTTTCTACGATAGGTACTTTGAATAAATGGGATGTCTAATTTATTATTTTAGAGAATAGAATCTTCTCTGAATCGGAATCCAAATCTAATCAAACTAGAAAGGGTTTACAAAATCCAATCTGTAGCTATCTACAGGGTGACGCATTAGTGTGGCAAAGCTCAATGTATCCGTTATCTATAAGATATCGAAAAAAGTTATTTATGAAAATTGTAGGCAGTTTTAAACTTAACATTTTAAAATTATTTTTATATTTAGGCGAAACTAAACGCTATGTACACTAAGCACGACAAATCAAATACCAAAAGTAGTCCAGTGCAGTTATCAAAATGTTTCAAACTACGGTATTACCTATACAAACTCTAGGTCCACCACCAAACGGTACATGTGCGTAAGGATGGCCAATTTTCCTCTCCAGATGCCTTTCGGGCACGAACTCCTCCGGTTGATCAAAATACTTGGGATGCCTATGTACCGCCGTGAAGAGAGCCAAAATTATAAGACCCTTAGGCAATTTGAGACCATCTGAAATGAAGATCATTTTTGTACGGTTACGGGTTTTCCAACAAAACGATACGCACTGGTTTCTACGACATCAGACAGTTCCTTGCCCAAATAGGGTATTGCCGGGCAAAATCGCATCGTTTCTTGTAGGACGGCGTCCAGGTAAATCATCTGCGAGAGGTCGTTTGTAGTCAAAATTTTATCAGATTTTCCGTCGAGAATCGGTTCGATTTCTTCGAAAACCCTTTCCTAAAAGTAAAGGTGAAGTATAAGTGTTGCAGAAAGTTTAAGAAATTGGATTTAAATTTAAAAAAAGTAGAACAAAAGAGCATATTTATTGACCGAGATGTCATCATTCAATGGTGGCATAAGTATTTGAGGGATATCAAAAAGAATTTTTGTTTTAGTCATAAATAAATTAATTAATATGCATTGACTGCATGCTTTGATTTGATTTTCTATAAATAAATTATTGTTGCTTTAAGTTCACTGATGAGTAAGCGTAGGACACGCAGTAAACAAAATATAGACAGACACGAATATGCAAAATAGTCATCTAGCTTTCGTGCAAGGACTCACTACTGATCTAAAATCCCCAAGTGCTTTGAGCTCCCGTTTAGTTTATGATATTCTTGTTATATTAAAATGTATTTTACCTAATAATTTTTATTTGCCAAAGTACATACTTTGGCACTAGTTTCATCTCTTCATTGCGACAGTGAAAAAACGTTATGTCTGTCAAGCAATCTGGAGTAATTAGTACCACGAATTGGATAAGCCCCATCAATCTCAAACGAAATATATTTCAAAAACTTTTCTGAAGACGTTCAAGAGTTGATATAGATAATGTAGATACCACACAGTGAGTAGATTTTGTATAGAAACCAACTCACGCGGAACAAGAAACTCCAGATCACGTGGCAGAAACGGTGAGTCAATTTTATTATTCAGTAATTTATGTAAAGAGGCCAGGCACAAGTTGGTACGCCTCTATTCGCCTGACGTAACGTTGAAGGTATCCAACAACACACCCTGAGGAAACCCTCTGGCAGGATATACACCAAACTCCTTTGGCCATAAGTATTTTTAAAAAAACATTGCACATTTTCAATTATTTTAATATGCCCATCATAGTAGGTGCACGATATTATTGCAGCGTATTCCTGCTTAGACCGCACCAGAGAGAAGAATAGCGTCTTTAAAGAATAAATATATTCAAATGATCTGGTTTTTCTTATAATAAAACCCATCATCCTGATTGCAGAAGAAACCGTATCCACAATATGGTTGGAAAATGAGAGCTGAGGGTCAAACATCACACCAAGATCTTTACCTTTATTGCAACGCATGAGCATATCTGAGTCAATCGAATAATTGTACAAAAATGGACTCTTTTTTCTAACGTAAGAACTGTACATTTGGCTACACTTAAATTAAATCGATTTAGTATACACCAATTGCGCATAGATACCAGGTTACCTTGTAGTTTCAGGCAGTCAGCTAAGGAAGAGATACTTGTGAAGATCTTGACATCATCAGCAAACATAAGCATATCACAATCAATAACCTGCGACATATCATTGATAAAGAGTAAAAATATCAACGGTCCCAAAATGGAACACTGCTGAACCCCAGACTTTATTCCACGCCTGTAAGAGGGGAAACCATTATAAGACACAAAAAACTCACTGTCGATCATATAGGATTTGAATAGCCTAAGAAGGATGTCACTAAAGCCATACATATGAAGTTTTTGCAATAAATTCCATGATCGATCCTATCAAAGGCTATTGAAAGATCAGTGTAAATCAGGTATAATTACAGATTGCCAACTCAAAGGCTTTACTAACATTAGACAGAATAGATATTGGTCTGTAGTTGCTAATAACTGAAACATCACCATCTTTGTGAACTGGGCAGATTCTCGCAAGTTTCCATACCGACGGAAAGGTACAAGTTTTGAAAATTAAATTAAAAATGGTACATAGGGGTCTACTAAAAACACTAACACAGTCCTTTAAAAGAAAACTTGGAACTCGATCGAAGCAGATTTAAGTAAGATTTAGTAAGATTTAGATCTTATTAGGGCAAAACAACAGATAATAAGATAGTAAAAATTTTCGCATGAATCAATCTGTATACTCAACAAATATATTGCAGAATATTAATTTTATTCGCACACAATTTAAAAGTAAATGAAGAAGACTCTGCAACTACTGCAAGTACATTTAAGACCCTATATTAAGACGATCTCATAATGAATATGAAAATTTTGACAAATATCATTTGAACTAATTTTCCTCCAAAAACCGATGTTTAAACCGCCCATGTTACTAAAACTGTATCCACTTATAGCTAATCGTACCTGAACTGCTGGATTTTCCGCCAAAAAATGTATCGCACAAGCTATTGTTGTTGGTAACGTATGGAGAGACTAGATTTTAAAAAAAGAAAAACATAACATGAAGTTAAACATTTGATCTGATCAGTGAAAGAAAAAACTCACAGCCTGAAAGAAAGATTGAACTTCGTCCAGCAACAAATCATCCGTATAGTAGTTATTGGTATCCCTGTAATGGAAAAGCCTGTCCAGCAATGAAGGAGAGTCTGAGTTATTCTCGCTGTACTGCTCATTAACGCTAGTATTTCTAAGAGCTTTTCGTTGGTTTACAAGCGTGTTGAGAAATTGTTCGCGACTACTTATCATATATCCTTCTTGACGAAAATTCTTGTTAAATTGATATACAACATCCAAGTACTGCAGGATATTGGATATCCTTTTATAAAATAAATCCATAAATTTGACGGAATCTGCTACGTATACTTCCATTTTTTCTTTGTTTTCGTCATACGGTACACCTACTGACGTATCTGTAAAAAAATCAATATAAAGAATTAGATGTACGGGCATACATTCTTTTTTGCAAATGGCAATGTATCATTTTTGCTTCATTTTTGCAGGGGTCCAATAATTCTCAGACAATAAGTGTCAGATAAAAAAATTTCATGCCTGACATAAGAAAGTTTTTGAAAAAACGCTTAACATATTATTCCAAAATAATATTGTGTAGTAAATACATAAGGTAATTTAAACAATTAGTACGTCTAATGAACATCTAATGTCGAACAAAACTGATGTAAGCATCCCTAGTCCCTATCTAAAAACTTATTACCTAAGAATGTGTTTCTTGCATCAACTGTAGTACTGCAATTGGAGCAAGGGAGTCTAGTGTTTTAAACGATTTAGTTTATTTATCGCCATCTATCAAATACATTTAAAATTCTAATCGAGTCCATTTGAAAATAGGATGAACAGTAGCTTTAAAGAAAAGGGGCAGATCCAAATACTTATGATGATTAGTTTTGGAGATAGAACCCGTTCTGTTAGAGAAGTTCGCCATATATGTACAGTAGTACCTCGACTTACGAACTGCTCTAGGTACGAATTTTTCATGATACGAACTTTATTCTTGCTACATTTTAACCTCGAGATACGAACTTGAATTCGACATACGAACTTTAATGACATAATTCAATACTACATTCGAATATTGGTAGGTATACAATAACAAATTGATTTGTGTATTTAGACTGGCGATGCCGAGAGATTCGATTCAACTTTGCCCCTTAAAAGAAAAGAGTTATACACAGACGCGCTCTGCTATGGCAAGAAAGAGAGAAGGCGAGGCGAAAAGCACGCCTAAGTAAGGACCAGAATTTGTAGTAATGCATTTATGAACTGTTATCGCATAGTGAAAGAAAGCTATTTCTTCTGCATGCACAAAGCTGAGAGCGATTTTCTGCTATTGATAACTAGTTATTACAAGGTGTGTACCTACTTGTAATAACTAATCCCTTCTTTGAAATTTTGTGTTTAGTTTCTGAATAATATTTCAGTGATTGTTTACTTCAAATATGGGACCAAAAAGCGTTAAGAAAGAAGAGAAGAAAAAGATTACAATAGAAATAAAGAAATAGATTGTTGAGGAATTACAGATTATTACAAGAAATTAAATGTGGCGAAGGGGGTATCTATCGTATCATCTCGCAGGAATAAGACAATTGAAGAAATAGAAAGTATGTTGCTTCTTTGGATCAATAATCGGCAACTGAAGTGAGATAGTGTATCGCAAAATATGATTTGTGTAAAGGCGCAAGCGATTTACCAAGATCTTCTACGACAAATGCCATGATGCAGTACAGAAACTACTGAAGAATTCAAAGCAAGGAAAGGATGGTTTGAGAAATTTAAGAATAGGACAGGTATCCATAGCACGGAGCAGCTGCTAGTGCTGACAAAGTAGCAGCTGAAAAGTTTGTGAGTCAATTTAAAACACTAATAGCAGATTACAAGCCAGAGCAAGTTTTCAATTGCGATGAAACTGGGCTATTCTGGAAGAAAATGCCCATGAGAACTTTTATTACAAAGGAAGAGTTATCAATGCCTGGCCATAAACCAATGAAAGACAGGCTAACTTTGCTTTTTTGTGCAAACGCAAGCGGTGATATAAAACTAAGCCTCTGCTAGGTTACAACTCAGAAAATCCTAGGATTTTTAAAAAGGAGAATGTCGATAAAAATCAGCTCAGTGTAATATGGAGAGCTAACAACAAAGCGTGGGTAACTAGACAACTATTTACAGAATGGATTACCGAAGTATTTGCTCCCACAGTACAAAGATACCCGCGTGAAAAGGGTCTGCCCGAGAAAGCCTAACATTATCTTCCTTCGTAGATTCTGCTGAGGATGGCAACTTAGTTGCCGAAATACGTATCCAGGAGTTCCTCACTCATCGAGGTGGTAAGAGGATTTTCTGTTTTTAGGAAGATGCTGACTTACCACAAGCTGTACGGGCAGCATACTCTGTCGTATAAGCTAACGCATCGCTCGTTTCCTTATGAACTTCATCCTTCAACAAATCCATTATTTTATCGCTTTGTTGATTAAAGGACAGAAGATTCTTGGTCAAGACGTTGGCGTGAAAGGCTGGGGCCGTCAATTTACGTTGCATTTTCCACGACTCGCCTAAAATTCGTTACACAAAATGGTTAAGAATAAAAAGAATTTTATTTCATCTTAGCTGCGTTAATAATTTTCATTTCTAACCTTCACTGAGTATTAATCCCCTCCCGAGAATGGACTTACAAATCTGAAACATGTTTGGTATAACGGCCTTTCTTGAATTCACCAGAGTCTTCACCACATCCGGGTCTCTAGTGATGATTGCAGGCGCGAATGCAAACATGCAAAACACGATATCGCTTCCGTATTTCAGAAATGGATCGTGATGTCGCTCAATATGCCCTTAAATACGAAAAATAGAAGGAGGAAAGTAAATTTACTGCATTTGTTTAATCTTTACAGACAAGTAAATTGTCCATTACACCTTGACGTATCACTAATTACACTTTATTTTGAATAATAGTTGAAAAATAAACATATTTGGTAAATTTAAACATTTTAGTTGAGGCTAACACTATTCCTTGAAAACGCTATGGAAATAATGTTTCATTATCATCTTTTTATATATTTGTTATTAATTGTCTAAATTTGCTATACAGCACCGTTTTCTACATCAAATCGAACAAAAATTTAAAAAATTCCAAAAAAATGGGAGGTATGGAGTACAGGGTCGCCTCGTTATCAAATTTTAGGTTGGGGAGGGGGGCATATAGGATGTAGTTGACCTGCACTGACTTTAAGAGGAACATGTTTTCATATACGTATTTGGATCTCGTCAATGTGAGGCCGGATCTTTAGAACTTAATATAATTAAATGATTTTGGTTAATTAAACTAACTAAATCCGTATGATTACCAGTAATATATTGTTAGGCAAATAGTTTAGACATATTCTTTTAGTTATCAATATGAAATAATCGATCGAAAAAAAAATTGTTAAGTCAGTTTGTTTTGACAAAGTTTTGTTGGGTTAATGTATTTTCTTCTGCGAGTGTAGATATAACAAAAGATATTTACTGGTGACAATCTTTTATTGGAATGACTGAGACAATGTTTTCTTTATTTTTGCTAAAACTGACTTACTTGACATTCGTAGTAACTTTATAGAACTTCCTATGAGAGGCCATTGTATACCCCAGTGCGGTACACCTCTCAAACGGTAAGAATACAAAAAATAGATGTAATACCACCAAATCACCAGAATTACCACGAAGGTCGCTAATAAAATTAAGGGAAGATAACTAGCCATTTTCGATTTTCATTAGCACATAGCACAACAACCAAGCAGCAATTTGAGTGAAATGGTGTATTGTGGTATTAAAAACGTGCGAATTACCTCCAAAACTCCCACTGCTTTCGTATCATCCCCACTTCCGTAGAAATTGTCCGTAGAAAATTAGGTATGCTTGGGTGTAAGTTTTTTGCACCCAAGCAACCTCGAACTGTAACGATAAGACTTCGTATTTCATCCAAAACGCATATTTTTCATAGTTGAGGTTATAAATCTAATAATTGTAATAATTTATTCCGACCTATATTGAAATAACCAGACCTACGGCAAGAAAAAAATACATATTTTGCGTAAGATCATATTTTCATGGATGTTTTCTGCTTTTTGTAACATAAAAACCTATATTTTTTGGCCGGTTCGTTGCAATTACACAAATGAAAACGTTAAGGTCCAGTTTCGTTGCTTTATTGTTGATGAAGCAACTTATGTTAGTGGTCGGTATTTTGCAACTACTTGGTGTTCCAATCCAAAATCTTGTGCAATTAATACAAAAGAATTGCAGAAGTTTAGAGATTGTTCTACTTGCTAATGAAAGCTTGAATATGATCTTTGCTCCGGATATACTGTCGACTGATAATACATATTGTTGGGTAAATGGGTCTATATGTATGAAAGGAATAATGCAATCAATAGTGTAATGTATATTACACAGTGTTTAAAGAAAGGATTGCTGCCCTTTATATTGACAATAATGGTGATAAATGTATATTTTGGTCGGACAAAGCAAGCTCACATTATGCCAAGAAAACTTGAAGAAAAATCAGGTGCCATTTATACCAAAGCAGAGAAAACATACAAACGTGTTACAGTGTCGACCTGTAGCAAACTTTTGGGCAATTTTATCTCAAGCAGTACACCGAAATGACTAGAAAACAAAATCTAAACGGCAGTTACTAGGTAGGATCAAGTTCTGCTTAAACAAAGTGGAGGAAAGTGTTAATCGTATCTTCGCAATAAACATCGAGTTTTCCTGGTTGTTCAAGAAAGACCATATATGCTTTAGTCCACTCAATAAATTTTATTATGTTCTAATAAAACCTCGTTTATTTAAAACCATCGCAGTATGATTCAATCCTTAATAAAATTATGATGCTTCTTGTGGCAATTTTTGTCGAAGACCCCTTATTAATAATAATGGTTTATTAGCCCAATAGCATTACTGCCATTTACAGGATAGGTGTATTAAAAACTAAATTAAAAAAATAATTAACTTAAAAGTGTTCTGAAAGTAAATGTGCACAAACAAAAACCTAAAGTAAAACTAAACCAATCTAATTGTCCAACAGTTCATTAAATAAGTTATTAAAGTGGTTTTCCTGGTGATACACAGGAGATCTGAACATTACATTAGTTCTAGCCTTAGGCAACCTAAATTTATTAACAAAACGAACAATTATGGATCGTACATTAAAGCCAAGTAGACTCAAGAGCTGAGGACAATCAACTTTATTCTGCAATACTTTAAGGAGAAAATTACTGCTGTATAGGTTTCTACGGTCAGACAAGCTTTGAAGATTGTGAGCATTTAGCAATAGGCCGTAATCCGTGTTCCGTCTATTTTATACGTTAGAAATTAAAAAAAAAACCTCTTTGTATTTTCGCCACACTTTTGATAGACATAGTGTGAAAACAATACTCAAGTGGACTTCTTACTAAAGCATAATACAAGGTTTTCAATGTGTGTGGGTCTTCGAAATTTCGACTGCTTCCGATATGGAATTCTAGGTTCCTGGATGCGGTTAATGTCATGCAATTAATTTGGTCAGCAATAGAAAGATGTGCATTAAATAGAAGTGCCAAATACTTTACTTTACAATCCCTCGAGATCCGTTCTGATAGTAGAGAATAGTCATAGTGTAAAGGATTATGGCGCTTGGAAATTCTATGGAAATTCTATTGCGTTCACACCAGGTTCCAATGATATTCAAGTTATTTTGCAGAATACTGCAATCATCATTCGTCTGAATTGCACGATAAATCTTTAAATCTCCCGCGTATGTCAGAAAGTTACAGTTTAAGCTGCATTAATATATATATTAAAAATAGCGGTCCTGAGTCAGACCCTAGCGGCACCCTTGACGAGAACTGAAAGTCTTGACGACTATCCATTGTAGAAAGAATTAACCATATCCTCTCTCGAACGTTGCGCCTCGTCACCTAGCAGCGTCTGCGAATATTATAAATCGCATAATATTCTTGTTATATTCACAGCTATAATATTTATAAATAATATTTGTAAATTGTAACTTAATAATACGATAATTACACATCTAAAATTAGTGCGATAAGGTATAACTTATTTAAATACAAATCTACCCGGGATATCTAAAATTTTGAAAAACAAAGTATAATTCCACCACTTTTTCGAATGATATTAATCACTATAAGTAGCCTTAAATAGAATACCAACTGGAAGTTTGCCGTTTTTTTTTAATGAACTGCAAAAATAAGTAAATTTTACTATAATTGCAAAATTGGATAATAGAAAACGGATAAAAAAGAATAATGAATGAACGATCCATTTAAACATATTAAGTGCTTTATACTTAAATAAAATATAGACTTCACATAAATCAAAAGTAATTGAATACGCGACAAATTTAGTTGACCTTACACCAACATACAGGTATAGAAAATGTTCATCTTGGATGCCGATTCCAACGAATTGTTGCTACAACATTGCGAAATCGTACGGTGATCCGTAACTCCGTTAAACCGGCAGTTGTTGGGAATACCGCAATAGGTAGTGCGCTCTCGCCAGGTAAACATCATTAATGTACGCGTGCCTGATTACTGCAATCTGTGATCAGCGCTGCCCGCTCGCTTACGTTTGCATCTAGCGAAGGCAGAGTCCCCACCGCATACATATATTGCGATAGCAACTGCGACGGTTTTTATACATTTGTTTATTTATTTATATTATTATTTGTCAGTTTGTGATAGAGTGGACATTCCTAATTAAGCAATTATAGACTTCGTGGAAAAACACAAAGCTTACTCCAATTATGAATTTAATTGATCGCACGGTATCAGAATTATAAATTAGTTTGTTTAACAATTGTTTGGAGTAACCGCTTTCAGACTATAAATTTATCTCTTCATCATTTGTGCTTTCCTCCGTATCGAATAACATAGTAACACATACAGCTTCTGTTATAATCGACTATCTTATTCATTTTTATGTTTGTATTACAATTCGATAAGTATTAGGCTAATTTCCGTTACCTGGAAATACTCTTCTTTACCATTTGTAAAACGCAACCGTGAATGGTCCATCTAGCAGCAGTACTGATATTGAAATACAACTAAAAACGAAGTGCATGTGTATCTTAAAATTCTATGGCACAAAGTTGAGAACCATTTAAAATATACGTTAATATTTAATTATAATCGAACTTCTACACTGTTAGAAAAAAAAGATTACCTTAGTTATAGTAGGTTAAGTGCATACATATATTTACTGTCATGGTTAAACATGAGAAATGCATTTGAAATAAAAATTTTCTTTTTTTGTCGAAAAAGAAACACTAGAAAATGAACTCTTATTGATATTTTAAATATTTAATTGCACAGCAGATTTTTTATTCCTTTAATTAGTTTTTACCGTCGCACAGTAATAATCCCAAATACAATACATCACTCGTAACCTTTATAGTTGTTAGAATCGTCGAAAACTATTTTAAATTAGCAACAAAAAAGGGAGAAAAAAAGAAATATTCAAGTAGGTACTATTTATATTTAGATATTTTTGGAGCCGTACGGGATTACTTTATAAAGCGTACTTGTAGGTACCTAACGTTTCATAATCTACTCTTCCAACTTCTATTTTATCCAATGATTTTAGTTCATTCTGGTTCTTAACTAGAAAATATCTTTGAGAGAGATAATTTTTCAGGGTATGCGTATGTGTCGTATATTGCGATTTCAATTTACACAATAACCCGTTATGTCAGATCTTGTGAAAAGCTTGAGAAATGACAAAGAACGCTGTCAAACTACATTCTTTGTTTTCAAATATCTTATGTATAAATTCAACTAGACGATGTACTTGCTCATCAGTAACAGTTGCATTTGGTTTACAAACACGAGGAGTGATTGTTGAATGTTGAATTGGTAGATTAATGACAAAAAAAGTAAAGCTTGATTCCCTGACAACAACATGAAAGTTGTTTGTCCGCATGGAAATGTAGATATTACTCTCTCGACCAATTGGGTTTTTCAATGTAGCCACCAAGACTGACTAAGACAACATAATGCAAATGAAGATAGATTGAGTTTGGTTCTCTTAATTTATACATATGCACAATCAATTCGTCCTATATAATCACAAAGTAAAATGTAATACACTTTAAGACCTGCATTCTTTCTGTAATGTCCAAAAAATTAATTTAAGTCATTGCTGGATCAGATTTTGTTGTAATAATTTATTAAAATACATTGGATTATCATGGAGAAATTCTATATTTTAATGTTTGTGCATAGTTGACATTCAGATGTCGCTTCATTATTCACATGACCTACTATCAACGGTGAACATATATATATGCATAATATGCCGGATATATAATATTATATTTTGCATAAATAAATGATTATTAAATATTCAACCAATAGACCCTAAGAAATAGAATAATTACTGAAGCATAGAACTTGATAGGCTAAAAATAAACGGATAGTGGCATCATAGAGTACAAACAAGATAAAGGTTACTAATTTCACTCTATTCAAATTGTTTGGACATATTGACGTTATGCAGCAGTACGTGAGATAGTTCTATATGCTTATTATGCAAATAGAAAGGGAAACAAATAGTCCTACAGGAGGCCTGTACTGCTTTTTAAACAGCGAATGGACTATAGATAGTTGTAGACAGTTTCATATAATTTTTGCTGTAACAAGACATGTTTTAAAAAGCTACCAGTAATAAAGTAAATTTTGTTTTAGAGCAACCATATGGTTGCATAATGTAAAAGTAATCTAAAAATAAGAATAACAGCGCTTAAAACTTACTTTGCATTAAACTAACTATATATTTAAAAATTGAATGAAAAGGTATTTGAGATATTCGATTGGTGTGTCGCGCGTTACCTATGAACCGCACTCAGTAAACTAGGTATGAAAGAAATACCCATCCTCTGTTGGATCTATATGTCGCTGGTGAGAATTAGCTAGGTCGCTCAAGAGTAGATGGTGCTGCACTTATATCAAGCGTAGATGTCTGAAGTTAGTATATCACTTCTGAAAAGCGAAGTATTGGTGGTTGCTCTGGATTCTCTTCAATGCGAATAAATCTTTCGCCTTTTACTAAAGATTTCCGTGGAGAGGATCAACACAAATGAGTCTTTGACCAATTTTTTGTGGTGCCTGGTATTTTATAAATACCGGGCCATTAATATTAATCCAAACTTAACTGATTATGTCAGGTTCGCGACACAATGTCTAAGGCTGCATAACTTACTATCATTATTCAGTATTACATACTAATTTTGCAATTATTTATTGACTAATTTCACATACAACTGCTTTACACAAATATTTATTTATATACGTAATGAGGAGAGTATTTGTTGGGCCTCAAATAATCATCACCCACAGGAAGAATCTGTATTTTACCTTAACTTTAATATTTCTATTATGATTAATAGTTTTGTTCCAGTGGCTTTATTTTATTTCCTGAGTTTAGAATGTAACACCTTTGCAGTAAAACAATCCTTTTTTAAATAAATTGCTATGCTTACAATAACTAATTAATGTAGCATTTGAATAAAATTTTTATAAACAGTATAATTCCCTTTTTGTACAATTATGTCTCTTAAATATCAATTTCTTGGTAGGAGAAAAAGGGTTTACTTCCGACTAAAAGATAGTATAAAATTTATGGAATTTATTATCCCTATTTTTAAATATTTCTTCCACCAATAAGGTTTCAATGTTTCTGCAAAACAAGGTTTACGTTTCTATCACTAAAATTTTTATTAGGAAATTCGTAATGAACACTTAGGAGTGCCCAGTTCAAATATGTCTAGCAAATAATTTGTACATCATGATCACTAAAATTTGTTCAATGATGTTCATCTTGGTGCTTAACTAGAAACTATTTCTCAGTGAGATAATCTTTCAGAATAAGCCTATGTGTGTGGTACCTAATTGCCATTTCGCACTTGGGAAATGTCCAAGAACGCTATCGTGCAACATTCTTTGTCATGTTTTATATATGACTTCAATTAGACGATGTACTTGCTTAAGACTTGTATGCTGTACCCAGACACCAAGCTGGTGTTCTGGGATAATTAAAAGTTCATCAAGGATCGGCTTTATTGCTTTTTGAAAAAGATATTTAAATGTCAAGGACTGATTGGACGTTATCAATCCAATTGGTTGAGACAGCAAAGTTCCAATGCGGGCACATAATGTTGTTAGTCAATCTTACTTTATATATAATTAATAAACAAGACCAGCACTTAAGACTTATCCTGCATTAAACTATTTAAAAATTAAATAAAAAGGTATTTCTGATATTCGATTCGTTTGTCGCGCGCCACCTATGGGTTCTCAATAAACTAGGAATGAAAGAGTTACCCATCTTCTGTAGGAATCTATATGTCATCTCTGATCGATGGTGAAAATGATTTAGGTCAATAAGAAGTAGATGGCGCTGCAATTAAATCAAGCCTAGATGTCTGAAATTAGTATATCACCTCCAAACGGCGAAACTTCATTCGACGCTCTGGATTCTCTTCAATGCGAATAAATCTTTCGCCTTTTACTAAAGATTTCCGTGGAGAGGATCAACACAAATGAGTCTTTGACCAATTTTTTGTGGTGCCTGGTATTTTATAATACCGGGCCATTAATTTTAATTCTAACAAATGTCTTTATTGCTCATGTAAATATCATATCGTATTACTGATTTTGAATTTACTTTCTGTTAACATTTGATGACCGCGTGCTGCTGTTAGCAACAAAACAAATAAAACAAGACCAAATTTGTAGTATACAATCTATTCAAAATTATTTAATCTAGAGCGAGTGAGAGTTATTGCTTTGTGGCAAACTTATGAAGTAATTATGAAATAAATATATTTGCTATCTGTGTCTCACTCAACTCATTTCTAAGAATTATTCCTATTATCAAACCTTATATCATCTCCCGTGGCTTTATTTTATTTCGTAGTTTAGAATATAAATCTACTTACGTTGCTTTGCAGTTAAAATAACCTTTTTTAATAAATTGCTATGCTTACAATTATTAATGTAGCATTTGAATAAAATTTTAAGAAACAATATAGTTCCCTTTTTCCACAATGTTATCCAAGAATTCCCTTTTAAATATAAATTTCTTGGTAGGAAAATGAGAGTTTACTTCCGACTAAAGTATAAACTTTATGGAATTTGTCACTCTTTTTAAATAAATATTTAAATATTCACAAAACAAGGAAATAATGTCTCTTTAATGCAAACTCTGCAGATTTCTGTAATTTAAAACAAAACAGATAAATCATCACTATAACACAAGCTTTACTTTTTCTCTATCTGGATAATCAATATAATTACAATTAAAATATTTCTTAAAACATTCTAGAAATACTGGTATTACTTCTTCTATTGTAACAAGTCTTTTAAGCTCATTCGTCAAAGATGTTACCCCTTTATCCTTAATACCACAAGGAACAATATGTTTATACCATTGCAAGTCAGTACAGCAATTAAGAGCTAATCCATGAGTGGTAATGAATCGACTCCCATGAACACCAAGTGCACAAATCTAAAATATAGTAAATATAATAATACTCACAAATATTCTAAACGTAATTAATCATAATCAATCATTTAACATTAAAAAAAAGCATGAAAATTATGAAGCCTACTTTATTATCGCCAATCCAAACACCCGTATGAGGGGATGTATTTGCATTTAAACCAAATTCTTTGCAAACATCAATGACTGTCTTCTCAACATGACAGATGTACCATTTCATGCTAGGTTTAAAATTTTTTAAATTCAATATTGGATAGATAACCAGCTGGCCCGGCCCGTGGAAAGTAATTAATCCCCCTCGGTTGGTTTTGTAAAATTCGGCACCTATTTGAACAACAGAAATAATCACATTATACAGTTTGCTGCATTACCTGTCTCTTTCAACCGAACCTCATCTTCATGAGTATAATCCTTTGTTCGAATTCCAATAGTGTATACAGGAGAATGTTCGACAACTACAATTGTATCTGCAGCTAGCCCATTGTTATGATGTTGGCTGGCTAGATGCTTTTGGAGTACTAAAGATTTCTTATAACCCATTCTGCCTACATTGAGAACTCTTACAATGTTACTCATGGTGTTTATTACTGACTAGGGGTATTCTTAATATCGCTAAATTTAACAACTAAAATAACTGGTAGTCCAAAAAACTAATGAGAACCATTTGCTACAATCAAATTATAACAAACCAAGTTGGAATTTATGGTTAATAACCATATTTAGAGGTTACCGAACTGCAACGCAATCCAGTATGGCAATGACTATCAACAAACGAATATAGCTGCGCTCCCGAGTCAGGGTGACCAACCGTTGATAAGCGAGAAATTCAACTTCAAGTAATTGAATTAATGTACTAGGCAATAGTCCTGCGAAAAACATAATGTTTAATGTTGAAAATGTGGCTAACCTCCAATATTTCTTAATGTAATACTTTGGTAAGAATTTCGATCGTCTTTAATAGATTTATCATAATTTCTCTTGCCCCACCCACTACGATGATTTTGTCGCTTTTGCCGATAGGCGCCGCTAACGTAACACACAACCTACCACAACCGACAATGCGCCAGCTGTAGTCACTTTTGTGCTAAGGTACCAACCTACAAGAGTGAAGATTGCAAGGATTGTGGGGCAGCACAATAAACTAGTGATGGGTAAAACTGCTCTTTTTGCGTAGCTGCTACAAACTGCTACTGCTACGTTTGTGTAGCAGCTTAAAAAAGCTGCTACGTGTAGCAGTTTTCATTACATAGCGA
>JARFOC010059450.1:0-18314 GCA_031763485.1 Osmoderma eremita | reverse complement strand
TAAGTCAAAACAGATTCGAAAAAGAATTAAAATATATTAAAAACATTGCAAAACACAATGGTTACTTCTCTGTAGATTTTGATCGCGTCTTTAAGAAGGTCCAATATACACACCTTAGAAACTCCACAACGCTCTTACACCGATAGAACCCCGCGACAAAGATAAATTTTAATATTCCTTTCCATAAAATAACGAAAGGAATTAGCCGAATCGTAAAAGACGAAAATATGAAAATCGATTATAAATCGTCCAACACATTTCGTAATCTTTTAGGAAATTCGAAAGACAAACTGGAAATGAAACAAAAGTCGGGAATTTATAAAATTAGGTACATATGGAGATTGTGAGAAACTCTACAATGGACAGACAAAGAGGCCTATTGAAACTAGATATAAGGAACTTATTTCGCACTACCGACATGGGGAAGCAGATATGTCTGGCGTTACGGAACATATACATAAACCGGACATAATATAAATATAGACAATTTAAAACTAATGAAGTCGGTAACATCGACGCGCGAGCTAGATGCTTATGAATCCATTTGTATTAAAAAGGATAAAAACCTTCCTAATCGGAACCACTCGGGTGGTCCTTCTAAGAATTTTTGCGTCCGGGGTGTGGGAGAAGGTTGTACATATGTTAGGGATAGGTAGAGGGAATGAAGGCGAAAGAAAAAGGAGTGGATGTTTCTAGTTTAAGTTATTTTAGAGCTCATTCGGTTATTCGACTTGATAATGCGAATCCACGTATTCCCGAAACACGTGTCGTCCCGAATTACTTAATGCTTTGTGCGGGAGGAGTAATCCGAACAGTGTGTTTATTGTGCTGCCCCACAGTCCTTGCAATGTTTACTCTTTTATCACAACTCGAACATGTTTAGTGCTAAGCGCGTTCAAAGCAAGTCCCTTTGTCTTTATTTTGTCCATCTGTTTGACACTGTACATCTATTGAATAATTCATCTTTATTTATAAGATTTATAGGAAAATCAAATTCTCTTCTTATAATAATTCTGGTTAACCGTTATATTCTTCTGACAAAATTACATTCTTGATGTCGATGAACGCGATGAGCATAGCTTTGAATTTTGACGAGGTTTTTTCATTCATGGTGTTTCCCAGTGCATTGACGGAAGGTACAGGTTTCGTCACAAATGAATGTTAAGTTTCGTTGTAAAACCTA
This sequence comes from Osmoderma eremita, assembly GCA_031763485.1. Classification (NCBI taxonomy): domain Eukaryota; kingdom Metazoa; phylum Arthropoda; class Insecta; order Coleoptera; family Scarabaeidae; genus Osmoderma; species Osmoderma eremita. The sequence continues at coordinate 17,131 of JARFOC010059450.1, read as the reverse complement.
TGAACTTAGTAATACACAACAGTATCGGGAATTCCACGCACGACAAATTGATTTAATAAAATTTTGTACATATGTTTTGAAAGCGAGCCCACGCGCTTGTCAACATAGTCTCGATGTAGTTTAAACTTGGCACTATTCCTCTACACAAGATACAACCAAACAAGACACAATTAAATCAACATCATAGAGCGTTGCCGTTTGAGATGCGAATTCACACATGTTCAAGTCAACGGACTTATAACCGGTTCTGAGTGTCATCTTGTTAGTAAATAGACATACCTCGTACATTATTTATTTTTGTGAGCGTTTATTGCTTCTATTTTGCGATGCGTTTCAGTTAATTTTAACATTTTTCTACTGTTTCTACTACTATTTCTGCTACTAACGTATTGTATGGAATTACACATATACATAAGTCAAAGGCTTAGATTTCATTGCTTTCTTTGAGTTTAGGAGTTTCTTTCTATATATCTTCGTTCGCATTGGTTTTGAAAGATAAACGAGTCGATCCCCATTTGTAACTGTCCTAGACGTTACAAAAACCATTGGTCAATTTCTAAGCATTTGACTAAAAGCGACCTGGACAGGCATTTTTACACCGAGAAAAAACATATACCTAGGTGTGATTTCACTTACAGAATTGATTGATTTGATTCGATTTGATTGATCCGTAATGCAGAGACAGGTCTTACATATTACCTTAACACTGCTGCCTCAAGACCTATTGTATTACTCTACATTCGATTGTTTCCTGATTATCCCAACAGATCTACCCCCTGACAAAGTTTAGTAGTGTGCGTGTCAAATCCTTTTCCGATATGCTCCGTAGTGTCTCTGTTGCACCAAATAGGGCGTTTTTCCGGTTGCTTAATGCATATTCAAAAATAATGTGAGAGGCTGTTTCCTCCTCTTCATTACATAATCTACACAGAGCTTCCTTTTTATAGACTCCCATTTTGTGTAGGTGTTTTCTTAGGTTGCCGTGTCCAGTAAGTAGACGCGTCATTATGCTAATCTGCGTTCTACTAGGCGACTGCATGTCAGCCGTCAAATGCTGCTGATAGTGCTTAGTTTACTGAAGAACTCTGTGGAGTATTTGCACTGGCGAATACACCATTCGCTAACTTAAGAATGATAAGACAATTTTTAGAAAAGGAAATATTGTCGGAGACCAATACCAAAGGAAGATCACTGACCATTTGCGTCGGTTGACAGTAAATGTGGTAATCAAAGCATTGGAGCCCAATACGCTTACAAGAACCATATCTGATTTTAACAGAAAAGTTTCAAGATTTAAACGACGATGATATATCAAAATTGGTGGTTGCGGAAGCTTTGAATAGTATAATACGTTTGGCAGACCACCCAGAAAGTTATTTTGCCTAACATTATACATCTTACTCATGACGAGAGATTGTTGACAATAGATAATTAATTGAGTTGTTGTTCTTTAGGCTATTTCCATCGTTTGTTGGATTTTGTTGATCCAATGTTTCGGCAGTTCTTCTACTGCCGTCATCAGGGTGGTCTTGGTAAGTGGTCTTTCTTGCCAAATTCACTTGCGCAATATTTGCCAGAGAAGTTAGGTGAATGAATTTTCACTTATCAAGGCCAACCTGAAGGCGACAGTAGAAGAATTGCCGAAACGTCGGATCAACAAAATCCAACAAACGATAGAAACAGCCCAAAGAACAACAACTCACTTATACATCTTACTTATTTAGCTTATGCTTTGAATCGAATACGTGGAAAGGTATGAGGATCAATACGAATAGAACATAGCTAGCAGGATGGAAAAATCTAAATCCAAAATCAAAGTCAACATTTAAAGAACGCTCCCAGGTTCACGACTACACTTAAAAGGGATTTCTCAAAGATGTGAGATTTTCTGGCTACAAAGAAGGTGGCAATGTAACGGAATTATAGTTATCATTTTCTAACTATTAGATGTATATAAATAAAACTTATTGTCATATTTATTTCCGCATTTCCATTATTCTCTATGAGCTATCAAAATTCGATGACAACGTAAATATTTGGCGGCAATTAATTTAATTAGAAATCGCAGGGTTCACAGTATCAAAAATATCATATAAATAAAAGTAATTGGTTCACCAATGGAATGTACAATTATTTATTAGAAAGAAAAAAAAATGAATTCCATTTCCAAATTGTGGCACAAATTTAATAGCATACCCCATCAAAAAGCTATTGAATTCTATGGGAACATGTGTGGAATGTTCTGAACAATATTCCAAGCCACCCATTGTCCATTTTATAAATGCAGACAGACAGACGGTCAGGAAATTTAATGACGCGCACAAATGTGTAGAATGATATCGATACGAGTGTATTGCGTTTTAGATTTCAGGAAAATTTCCGTTTTATTTGTCGAAGTTCGGAACAACTGTTCGGACAAATAATGCATTCAAAACAACGCAGTTCATTATACATAGAATAGGATTCGGAGATACGAATCAGTAGAAACGGCAGAGACAATAATTCTCACCAGATCAGTCTATACACATTTAGAACAATAAAACTTATTGCACCATTTTTAACTTCTTTTAATATTTCAAAGATCAATAACTTTTATTCATACCTTTTAAGAAAATCCGCGGTTGTAAATATTTAAATCACGTCCTGTGTGGCGATAAAAACAGTGCAATAGCATATGTACTGCTGCTGTGTAAGAATAAAGGGACGTTCATTCTGATAAATTAAATGTTATAATATATTACATTATTATTAAGATAAAGTAGCATTTGTGTAGCTTTATTTTCCTATATTTTTTAATTGATTTAGCTATTATTTATTTACGATAACATACGATGTACATAAGTCTGGTCTATGTATAACTAGTAAAATCATAACTCCCGACGTATAATAATAATAATGCTAAATATCCAAATTTGTGAACGGAGCTTTCGATATCCAAATGAGAGTTCTATTCCATATACGTTGCCTATCCAGTGCGGTATTGGCACTGATTCACTTTTAAACAAGCAAACCTCTACTGTGGCAGGCGACAAATCAAAATTTTAAGAAGGCGTAGACAAAAATTTGGCAACAACGACGTCCGTTAGTAAAGGCCCCTCGTTCCTTTATTGTAAACAGACTTTAAGCAAATTACTGCATCGAAGAAAATGTTATTCGAATGACCAGTCATCCATTAAAAGTCTCCGAGTGGCAGATATGCGGGACTGGAGAATAATAAAGTTGTTCATAATGTGGAAGCAAACCTGTTAGAATTAAAACAGACCATTTGGTTCTCATATATCTGTTCAATAGAAAATTAGAGGTATAAAACATGGGTCGAATAAGCTGGAGAGACCAAAATACAGCGACGAGCTCGACGAGCTGATCTTGTGCAAGCAGTTGTATACTGCATTATACAATACCTAACAATATGAAGCCCTTCAAAAATAAGCGAATCTGTATGGCAACGGGAAAGCATACGAGAACTGAACGTATCTACTCGCGGAACGCAATAAAGTCATTTTGTTGTGGACACCTGAGCACCCACAATTAGGGGTAATTAGGTATAGGCGATGAGTTAATGAAAAAAATGATCCTGCCCTGAGAGTGGCTAAAACGCAGTACGAGGGCAAGTAAGGAAACAGGTAAAAGAAAAACAGAAAAAAGCAAAACTGGAATAATATAACCAGACATATTCATGGCAAGACCTTAATTAAGAAACCATCAATAAGGAATACCGGCGAAATACTAAATCTTAGCAGAAATCATCTTCGCATAGTGGTAGATCATCTAACGAGACATTGTGAATTGAAAGGACACTCGCAGAAAATTGGGGTTGATACTGAAAACCTAAACCTTAGAAGAATCTATAGAGATGGCATATCGGTGAATGTGAGGTCTCAGATCCAAGAAAACATGCAAATTTTGAGATGTCAAAAATTGACCCAGAGGTTTATATCCACCAACCAGCCAAGAACCTGCACAGATTGGTACATGGTATAAGGATTTGGGAATGGGTGATGTAAAGCATTGTTAGAAGGAAATGGGAGGTTACATACAACAAGCCGAGAGGCTGAAGTGTTCCGGCGACCTTAATGAGACGACTCCCACTAATAATATGATGAGTTATTCAAGCGGGGGAAATACATGGCCGCTTTGAATGTGAGAACGATCAATTACGATCGTAATTGTCACGTGCTCTTATGTATATATTTGTAAACCATAGTAATATAAACATATATATGTACGTATATACTGCCATGATCTCATACAGCATCTTGCGGTGATTCGAAAATTCATCGTTATTATGTTAGGTTCGTGTGCCAGAAACGCTGTCGCTACCATCAAATTTTTTATCATCAGGGTTAATTGAATACGCGCAGGACTCCCACCTATACAATTGATATTTGAATTTAATGTTAGAGTTTCCATTAATATCCGGAGCTCAGTCGGTAAAGACGGTCTCTGTTTTGTAGCGACAATTAATTAATTGGCATAAAAAATGTAACTAAATCAAAGAATACTTTATTGTTTCTATAACTTGTAAATTAACATAATCAATTACACATCACACAACACCACATGACAGAAGGGTTTTGAAGAAGTTTCAAGCACGAGATCGCGGGTCCACCGTCTGGTGAAGAACGACGCGCCAGTGGAAATAACCGACTTCAAGTTGCCACCATAGAGTCTTAAGGGCACTCAGGAAGGCCGTATGCTGCTAATATGGTTTGTAAACCGTTCGACAATGCAGTTAGCGGTGAGGTACATAATAATAGGATGCCGTGGTAACGATGACAGGGATTCATGAGAGAAACGGATTAAATGAAAATAAACAAATTTAAAAGTCTGAAAAGTCAGTAAAGTAAAGTCTGTGAGTGAAATTAAGAAAATGAGTGCTAAAGAAGGGGTGATGAGAAAAGTGTAGTGGAGGAAGGTTAAATAGAAAAAGAACTTGTACAGAAAATGTCGATTTTCCATGTATAAACATTACTAGTAAAATATAAGAAAGATAAGAGAAATACGCATTAATATAAAGTGAGTGTTATCAGTGGGACGAGATGCACTGAAGGTACTGAGGTAAGGTAAAAATATACTGGTATCGTTCTCGGATAATACTTTCTTTTTTGTAACAAAACATCTCTCTTAGTGTGCAAAACTAATATTTAAATATTTGTGTTTCGTTCCCTCTTTCACTAAGTTTTATTTTGTGCCAGTTAATCTTTCGCTTTGAAGTTTCAAATTTAAGGTGGGCAACCTAGCGCTAAGTAAAACAAATATTCTGCTATATTTTGATCAATTCTTTTAGAATAATTAAATGCTGTTGGAATTGCAGTTTAAGGAAACCTAAAATGGACCTTTGTATGTAAAATTTAAATGTGCTCTGTTTTATATGTGCGTTATTGCAACCAATCTTCTGTGCTTCAAGAATATGGATCGCAACATACCAAGCATAGTTTCCTTGTAGTAATGTGCAGAGTAGCCTTCCGCACTTGTTCTTTTTATTTTTGCTCTTATGTGTTTTTGATAGCAGCGACTTTTTCTTTTCAGACTTATATGAGAATTTGATCTTAAAAAAGCGATTACCCAATCATCAATTGCATGTTGGGTGGGCTACATTTCGTTTTGGGGATGCGTAAACTTATTAGCACTCGTAAACTGAAATACTAATTAACGCATATACCTTCCCTACTAAGCCCGTAATGTAACTTCACGGCATTTTCACAATATTTTTTCAGTTGCAACTCCTGCTGACCTTGTTGTAAGGATTGTACTCTATCTTAAGCTGTATATTATTACGCAAATAACGTTTTAATGAAACATGGCACATACTATAGCCTAGAGCTACCTTGATTACGGACTGGTTGTTGTCTATCACTTCCTTACAGTTACATCGTAGTATCAGGTTCTTGTTCTAAAGGAATGTCATAGCTAAACGTGAAGCGGTCGGTTACACTCCTAGTAGGGGTTTAACAATTTTTGATTTAACTGTAAAAAGGTTTTCTCAAAAATAACGTGAACGGGTGTCAATAGTAACTCGTTATAATCGACATTCTCACACGTGCCACAATTAACACCTAAAAATCTATGCAGGTATCACTTGGTTGAAGTGGTGGAAGAAAAGCAGAATTAACACAATAACTAATCCTTAAACTAAAATATTTTTCCTCAAGCAGAATTTTGTCTAGTTACGTATATTTACTTTTTCCTGGATTTATAGACATTTAACTAGAGCTCGGATGTTCTCTGCTTTATGGCTGGTTACGGTGTTAATGGTAATAGTAAACTCAAAAAAAGTTTAGATTTTATATGACTCTCCTAACATCAATCAATCAACGTTTAGATGATTGACCTAGAACTACCAAAGTCGAAATTACCAACCAATAATTTTAAAATTTTGAAACTATAATTGACGTTAAATTCGATTCGACTTGTAAAACAATTTGAAATTCTTATAAAATAAGGCGCGAAATTTAAAATTAGCTGCAAAAACATATAGTTACTGCGAACACAACCAACATTACCGATACCATTAACACTAACATGATTGTGAAACAGGTATAACATGGTTGTGAAACAGGCATCACTCTGCAAGCATGTTTTAATCAATTTTAGAAAGATGGCGTCGTTACCTACTCTGTTCTTCTGGCACGTGTTACAATCGACACCAGTGTCCCGTAATAAAAAGTGAAATTTCAAAGGAATGGAAAATTTAAAAGTCTGTTAGCAATGATGCAATGATACACTTGAGTTGAGTTGAGAGATCGTTGTTTATAACGACGCAAACATGAACTAAGGAAGAATGTATATACATATTTTTTTGCTACCCGTATCTGATTTTATTTTTTATGTCGGCACCAATAAATATTCAAATTGCACCTATTCGAACTCAATAGACGTTATAACAGTGCTCTCGCCTAGGATACAGCAATCACGACAAGATACCTGCACGCTTCACCAATTTTGTTTTTTAGATCTAACAATAAGTATGCATGAAGCGTTCTATACACGATTTTCTTTGAGTGGGTCGTAGAACAAAGAAACCGGGTGTGGATGTTTTTGAAACTTTCCTAATTAGATATGTCATTTGTTTTATTTTTCTCAACTAAAAAATACCATACAATACATTCAGTTATTCACAATAAATATTTCACAATAAAATTTATATATAAATATATGATATATCTACTGCAAGGTAAAATCTTGTGCGTTTTAAAAATTAAGAAGTTAGAAGGGCTTTCTTAAGGGCGATGAGAAATAAAGATATTTGGGAAGAATCTTCCATGTTGTAGTAAGCAGGCGGAAAGTTACTCCTCTCATTCTTATCTAAATCATTACCTTAAACACAAGCACTACATGTAATATTAATTAAAATTATTTCCAATAAAAGACCTATTAAATTACATATTAAAACTATTGTAATGGGCAGATGTGCGCAATAAATTCACGTCCCTCATAATTAGTCGTTAATATAAATTAAATAATTAACACAATTAGTTTGCGGAAATAAGCGTTTCGTGGCATGTTATCTTATGACTTCAAACACAGTACAGATTGTAAGGACTGTGGGGTAGCACAATAAACACACTGTATCGGATTACTGCTTAAGGTCACATGATGCAAAGTAAAGTGTCACGTCACTATAATGACTATACTTGGACGTTACGATTGCAACGTAAAATGACGTCTAACAAACGTCCACAATCACACAAATTGTGTACACATTGTTATTAATTTTTTTTGTAACTAATTGCGCGGAGTGATTAGCATTTCTTTGCCCTTGCGTACCGGTTTTATTTACAATGTGGTGTGGGTTATAGGTTATTTCTTTTACCTCCTTTGTTTGTGGTTGATAATATTTTTTCTCAATTCATAGTTGTTGTGTTTATTGAACTTTTGCGGTACCTTGGCTTTATATAGTTTGCGAAAATGTCGCGTTCGCGTTTGCGCTAAAAGTATGTATATAAGTTTATTTTCATTCCCAAACGAGAAGGAAATGGTAAGATACGTAACATATTAGGGTATTATGCAGCTATTACAACCAAGTACATACATATATGTCTTAAATATATAGCTCTTGCAATTAAACAACCCACTTTTGACATTTCGTCCTTTCATGACGGTTGCCACGCATTACAAGGCATATCATATGGTTTGACAGATATATAGATAGGTTATGGTTAAAAAAATACGAAAAATATCAATACTAAATGGAACGTCAAAATGACAAATGTCAAGTAAGTGTGTTGACAACTCTCCTTATCTATGTAATTGGTAACGCTCTAATTGAAGAAATCCTACACGGACGAAATGTCACTAGATTTGACATTACTATGGATTTGCTAAATGAGAAGTTGTGTTTGGTTGTGTTGGTATGATTTCAAGATTATCGCTGTCAAAAGTCAGCCTTTTCGTTGCGAAAGCTATATGTATATAGTACGTTCACAGTAAAAATTCAGAAAAGTATAAATTTTATTCCATTTGTTCCAAAATAATGAAGAAATAACCGAAAATAAAATATCAATTCAGAATAATAAATATCGTTATTTTAAAGTAGTATAACAAAAACTTTTGCGTTTTTTTATTATTGTCTCTGATAAACGGTTTTTGTAAAGCAATTGTTTTGTGTTTGTCATATTATCGTCCTAGTAACAATGAAATAAGTGTGAAATTACTAATCGCATTTGCTCCAAACTACATGGAATGAAATTGTACTGTCGGCTCCAACCATAATGTGCGTCTGATAGGAGTGTAACCTACCGCTTCACGTTCTATAAGTAATGGCATAGTAATGTTATGCTAATGTCATAGTTGAACGTGAAGCGGTCGGTTACATTCCTGGTAAGCGCACGACATTATGGTTGGAGCTGATAGTACTTGTGATTGATATGAGTAAAGGGTAACAATTACGAATGTAATTGTTGTTTGTAGATTACTATGGAGTAAACAGCTTTCAAATGATGCAGTTAAACCCTTGTTCTGATTAAAAGAAAACAAGATGGGGGATACAAACACCAGTTGCATAACAAGTGAAACTTACGTAAAAAAGTAAAAAAAAAAGTTAGCGCTATCAAATATGAAGCCTAAATGTGTTACCGTTTACCTGTTAATCCACTTAGTACTTCATACGCACCCTGTATAAAGGAACCGTATAACGTGTTCCTTGACATCGCAAACAACATGAAAATTACGTCTTTTAAAAGTCTATAAGATGTTCCAAACAAGATGATCCCCTATTTGGTGTGGTATTAGGTCATCTTTACGTCGCAATAAAGATCCATATGACATAAATATAACGATTCATCTGAATACAACGTGATTTTGCTGACTGGGGTGTACACGAACACTTCAAAACGAGAGAGATTGTGTGTCCCTTGATACCGTACTTGTTAACCCTCCATTAGGCGCGTGGACTTCACTGACGTGGTTTGTCGCGTGGATTACAATTGTACTCCATCTTATTTAATTTATTTTGTATTTAATTTAAAAAAATTTTTTTTTTAAAATGTACATGTGTACATCTTCACATATTAACATGTAACATGTTTACATATATATTTCGCAAAAATTTTTCTGTGTAAAAATAAAAAGCGTAAACGTGTTTTTTTGCATGTATTAGCAGCTTAAGTAACAATTGTTAAAAAAACCAACAACATTACAACAATTTAACCAAAATATATACTTTGCTACAAATAAGCCTTATAATAAAGTAAACCAAACCTCAAAAAAATTATATATATAAACCTATAAGCCAGAAAACATAAACAAAAGTTGAGTCGTTTTTACTCTAATAAACAGGTGGTGCATACATCTCTCATGTGTTCTTTGCACGCATGATGGCTACATTTGTGACAAATTCTTCTTGTTGATTTATTACAACTTCTCGAGCAACTGTAGCAACGTCGAATACAACTTACTGGCTTATCTGGTGGTGGAGGAGGGGATAAGGTTTCTTCAAGTCCAAGAAGATGTCTTGTTCGCCGCCTAATATCTCTATTCTAATATTTGGGGTTTTATTAGTTCCCATGCAAAACTTTCAATGAAGGGTAGTTAGCTTCATACACGCAAGCAGCGTTTATTCCAGCTATTTTTAGTAGATCATAAAACACAACCATTGGCCAACGATTGGTTGTATTTATGGAGGTAGTTATAATTTGAATAATATTGTCACTTATTGTCAGAGGTTGATTGCATAAAACTTTTTTATACAATCAACCTCTGACAATACATTTCGAGCATTTCCTCTTGGTCCGGGAAACGGTTTGATAATGTTGTGAGAACGAACACGCACTTGCAAATTAGCTCCACACTTTTTCCACTTAGTTGTTTTATCTTTACCAAGGTAAAGATTGTTCCTATCATTTTCTTCATATGCCCAGATGTCCCGGTTGGATATATTTTGGTCTTCATCTGAAGAAACTTCTTGATCGGAATCTGTTGGATGATCGCTGTTTTCCACAATATCTTCCTCGAATTCATCTTCATCTTCTTCATCTAAAGGACCCTCTTCTGCAATTGAAACCTCTTTATACCATTTCATCCACTGTTCAGGGTCTCTACTAGTTGCTAAACGTCTTTTTTTGAGTGCAGACATATCTATATCTGACATAAAAAAAATAAGGCACAACGAGGCGTTATTATAGCAAAGAATTTATTGTAGTGTAGATTTACATAAACAAAACATAGCAATATGTCTAGATAGAAAAAAATAATGATCAATGAAAAACTCACCCAAATTTTGTAACAACCTCGCAAATTCTAAAGTGTACACTGGGCAAAGAATGTAACGCAGACAGGCGCGTGGATTACAATTGTAATCCAATATTATTTGATAGCTAATAACTCAAACAAACATATTCTCCGACTGCTTATTTTATACTAAGAAATAGCTTACATATATTATAGACAGCTACTCAAACGCGCTACCCCGTCTACAGGCCATTTTTGAATTGGTCGTCAGACAAAGAAACGTGGATTACATTTGTAATCCACGCGCCTAATGGAGGGTTAAGTGAGTTGCTGTACCCGGATTCGACCTGGGGGCTCTAGACAAGTCGTTAAGCGGCGTTCTTTGATATTTCTATTTTGTAGGTACCTTAGATATGTTAAAAAGCTAATTTCTCGAAAACGAAACGGTCGATTTTGAAACAGATTCCATAAGCTTCCTAATCAGGTATCACTCAACTTTTTGCGCAATATAAAAATTCCCGGATTGACACTCCTGCGGCTAGGAGGTTGATATGAAAAGGTATGCAGATCATTTGTTCTCCAAAATTGTGTCTCCTTTATTAAAAGTTAATCTATTTTAGCGATATTGTAAAAAAAGACTTGTTTTTAAATATTCAGGATGTTACGTTTTTTACCGCGGACAGCCTGTACATACATTAGGAGAGGTATTAAGCGCATGCAAAATATAACAACAAATGAATGCTCCATACGCATACAATTCATAAATGCTGAAGCATGAAAATATCCAATTTACCTTCTCAATGAGAGCAGGAAGTAAATGCCGCAACTATACGCATAATAGGATACGCATGGATAGGATTTCGAAATATGAATACTACCACATTATGATAAAAACGTGCTATTTTTCAATTCATGCTCAATTTCAATGCAATGAATATGTTTGTATTTACCAGTTCGTTAGTTTCAGTCACAGAACAAGTGTTATTTTTATATGCCTATAGGTTTATTAGAATTTTAATTAAAAAAAGTGTAAATGAACAATTGAGCTTTTCTGTCAGATTTATCAGTTGTTTTCGTAAGATAATAATGATGCTTTTATTATTTATTTTGTTTGCTTTTTGTTGACGTAAATGACTGCATTCTTTAATATAGAAATCACTTTACACAATAACTACAGACTTACATAGCTGCGTCCAGTGTAATCGTTATAATAATGTTTTCATTTCTATAATCCACCTGCGTTTGACAATCTGCATTTCAAAATAGTCATAAAAGAAATCACATTACGCAAACGCAGTAAAAAGGTAAAAAAAAGTATTTGAAGCGGAATAGATAATTGCTCTTTGGAGAGATGTAAAATATTTATTTTACATTTCATTAACGGATTAACATTCAAGGAGAATAAATTACAAGGTGAGCATGTCAGAACATCCAGACTTTAGATATATTACAAACTAAATTTACAAGTAGTCTAAACAAAATCGGTTTACTTTCATTTCAAACAACCTTCATCGTTTTAAAATGTAACATTGTTAGTTTTTTGCTAATGAATCACGTATTTTCAGATTTAATTAAGCGATTAAAATACAACATGTTTTTTTGGATTCTAAAAATATTCAAGAAGCATTGGACATGTTTTTTGCATTCTTAATGCGACTCAATAAATCTTAAATATAAATGCATTAGGATTGGAGACATTTGATGTGGGTTGCGGTATCTTATTCCAAAGTCAACAGTTACCTAATAAACTAAATGTAAGCAAACTGAAAATTAAATTTTGCCTAAAAATACAGGATGGCAATTAAGTCTCTTTTTAAATTTTCTGGTTCTTGTGATATATTACGCATTAAATTGCAATGGATTAAATCCTATCGTGATAATAGCCTGCAAGTCTAAAATAATGTTTTTTACGACTACCATAAGTTCTTCAATTTCAGAGATTATTAATAGAACGATATATCAAATCCTTCTACCTCACTTGTGTATCATTAGATACCGAATTACAATTATTCATAATTTATGTTTTGGTGGTTTTCAGTACGTATTTTCTTGTATTGTGACTCATCCTATATCATACTGTCCACTCGATAAATAAAGTATTATTATTATGTCCAGCATATATGTATCTATGTATATTAGCAGTCCTAGTTTACATTATGCACAAGGTCAGTCAAAGGTTTTACATCATTCCGAATTAGTGATGCGACGAATCCGTGATATGCAAAAATTAATCAGCTGGAATCAAAAATCGTCTGTCTATCTCGTCAGCAAATGAAGGAAATTTTAAAATATAAATTTTATCTACGAAGTCATTGAAACGACTTCCAATAAAAGCGATACTCTTCGACCACCTGTGGACCTTTCCAATGCATGTTTGGTGAAAAAACAAACATTGCTAAACGAAAATTTGGTTAACAAAAACTCTGAAGCAAATAAAGTTGTAAATGTGGAACTATAGGTGCAGCCAAAATTTTCAGAACTTGATTTATGGCAAACAGGAACAATGGAAGACGATGTCTAGTCACCGCAAAACGTACCCGTTATTTTATTTATGGTTCCTCCAACGAAAGAAGTACAATTAAAGCTACATTACCACGTATTTCGCTTACAACCTGATCTTGCAAGTGAGACATTTGAAATTTATCTAAAGGGTAAAGGGTAATGAATCAATCAATACGATACGTATAGATGTACAGATACATCTATACGTATCTATATGTATACTTTAGCTCCAATATTACATAAACAATGCAACAACAAACTCGGTTTTAACAAAAAATATGTACTTATTACATTTAAAACAAATACAGAATATACGCATTACATCTTTCCAAAAACGAAAGTATTTGCTAGTAACCCCGGGTAGAATCATCTGAATCGAGTCGACGGAATTGAATACGGATCCAGTATAGGAAATGGAGCATGTAGCGAATGGTATTCGAGTATAATAAGTATGTAATTTGAAGAATCGAGTATATCCAGTCCAGTAATTGTACGCGTCGTATCATTACTCCGAATAATCTTTGATTGTAAAGTACTTCTGCAGCTGACAGGTCCTTGTTGTGTGTTTCGTTTTGCCCGAATTAGCTACTTATGCTTGAAACGTTATACTGCGTCATTTACAAATGGTTCTGAACTAATTAATATATACATGTACCTACATGTCCTTCCCAATTTCACACATGTTATAGGAAACTTTTATAAATTAGCATGGGATTACAGTTAGGTAAAATATAAATATACAAGGCAAACAGATAGCAACAAATTGCAAAACGCGGCACAAAGTTTTGCAATTTGTTGCTAACTAAGAATTTTCGGACAACTGAGGCAAGGTTACAGCTGCTATGCAGCTCCCCTTTAATAAATCATAACTGAACTATTAAATAATAGAAGCGGGAACACTCTACGTAACATTAACAGCACTACTACGTTATTTTGGCGTACTATAGGGTATAAGTGGTATTGTGTGAAATTCCCAGACTTCGGATGTTATCAAAAAAAGAAGATTTCTGTCAATAGCCAGAGGTATATTTATATATATCTTTTCAAATATATTTTTTATATACTTCGGATTTTATGTAAAAGTAATATTTTTTATAGTCAAGGATTTAAATCTAGTATTTGGAATATTTCCGATCTACGAGGGATGTCCGGTTGCTAAGATACATTTGTGAATTACAGACAGACTACTTTATTTATAGATATCAAACATACACTATGTAAAAACTGTTAGCTACTTTTCAACATAATCGTCGCGAATGTTAATGCACTTATCTCAGCGAGCCCCAAGCTTATATAAACCCACTTCGTAAAAGAGGCGACCCAAATTTGTAAAATACTGCCGTACTTCCTCTTGAACTTCGTCGTCGTCTTCAAACCTTTTACCCGACAAATGAGCTTTAAACGGCCCAAAGAAATGAAAATCAGAAGGAGCCAGGTGTGGTCCATAGGGCGGATGGACAATAACTTCCCAATTTAATTGATTCTCATCCGTTTTCGTTGTTGATGGGTTTTTTTCGCACACCTTCGGGATCATTGTTCGGAGCTGTGTGTCCACTTTTGAGCTGTTTACATCAAATACTAACTTGTTTTCGACTCACACGCCTTCTCCGTAAGTATTCAATATTTTTTATATGAATTTCGGTATGGCTCGCACATCAAACTTGGAGTATGTTTCGATCGGAACTGACATTGTGCGGCTGTCATGCACATGTTGTACTGAACTTAAGGTAATGACAATAGCCACCTATGCAGTGCATATGCACATCTAAAATGCTGGCAAGTTTCAACCTGACCGGAGCGACGTAGGCGGTGTGTTGCTCAAACGTACCTTAGTAACCGAACGTCCCTTGTACATTAAAATAACTAGATTAACGGCAAGAAAGAATACTTATTTTGCATAAAATTAAGGTTCAGAACATATTATTAATTAGCTTGTATAAAGGTGCTTTCTTAACATACCAGCTTCTATTTTCAGCACATTCATTATTTTAGGTAACACTTATATGCGATTAAACAGCATGTATTGTATCCTCACGGCGAAGTTCAGTGAAATGCGTATTCGATATCCGTCTATTTTGCGAGTGGCCGTAAAGAAAGTGATGTGCAGGTGAACTTCCAGGAAATATAATTATCCTTTGTTGATTTTTTTCCAATTGTGTAATATCGCAATAAAGCTGAGATTAATAAATAGATTCTGTAAATTACTTGAGCCAATACTCTGACAAGAAGGTAATATCACATCACCATAATATTATATGCATATGAAACAGCTGTTTGTCCGTCGGAGTGTTTGTTGCTACTAATGCGGTTGCATATCAGCCGTGTTGTGTGATCCGAAGGTATTATGTGTGTATATATACATTTTTATTGATATTTGTATAGGCATATATCATGCTGAGATTATCATTATTAAAATACATACATACATACGTGTGATCATGTGATCCATACAAATACACATAAAAGGCTGGAGAAAACTAACAGTTTAAAGATTGTTCGTTTATTATATTTATTAAATCATTGCTTAAATCATATTGTTTTACAAAAAGCCTCGAATGAATACAATACAACAGTTGAACAGATCTCAAGTTGAAGCAATTCAGCGTCGTTTTTAAAAAAAATCTGACCTACAGGGTGAACAGAAGTTATCCTGATTGGACAGTAGAGTACCTATAGTGCGTTATTTGCGACGAGCGATGTACTGATACTGCAACAACGTAGATAAACACATAGCGGTTTTTTAAATAAAGTTCTTCATAATATTATCAAGTGTCCGGAATATTATCAAAGGTACATTTTCATGTCCTGCGATTATCTTCACGTGCTATACTGATCATTACATGCGATACTCGCACGAATCTACTTCTCAGAGCGCTGTCAGCTCATCTGGTGCAGATCGCGAATAAAATTTGTAATGCCATTTTCATCGGAAGCTAATATTAGAACTACTATCGGTGTTGATTGTTTTGTTTGGTAATAATAATAGTTACAACCCAGTAAACACACTTGTAACTTCTATATCTAGGCTATATCATAATAAGGGCACATTGTTATATAAGTAAAATGATGTAGAATTTATATAGCATCTACATCCATAATAAGTTATATTTTACTAGTATGAGTTATGTACAGTTGATATAACATTACGTCGCATTTATGTCAATAGTACGTTTCTCGTTATTTTAATTTAGATGTGGAGGCTATATCATGTATTGATACAATATTGTTATCTAATTTCATGATTTTAAATTGGGCGCCTTTTTGTAAGATGATTTTATAGGTTTCCAACCAATGAAAAATAAATTTAATTGTTGCCCGAGCAGTCACGTGAGGTTTCACGGTCTGTAGCTGGTGTATGGCGGGTGTGTTGGTGTCAATTTGGTGCATCTACAGCTGTGTCTACAGCTCTCATTTTGTCACATTTTGTGCTGCGTTACGATGAATTCTTCTTGTTAGGTAAGTCTTATATAATTAGGATTATAAAATTTAATTAAACCTAGTGTGGTCCATTTGACCATCTACATATTTAATTCTTAACCTGTTACAGCGTGCTTTCTTTAGCCTGCTTCCCATCTATCGTGCCATGAACAAAGCACGAGCACAGAGCTGTTGAACAATTTTTATTTACAGTTTTATGTGTACAAGGCATTGCATAATGTGTATTATGAAAATATTTTATTCTCTACCTCTATTCCGAGGAAACTAAAAATAACTTTTTGATTCTTTATCTGCATAACTATTTGCTAGGTTATGATTACAAATATTTTATATTTTATATTTTTATATTTACTTCAATTCATTTATTATTTATATCTACATTATATGTTTTTTGCAGGAAATAGTTTTGTAGAGCAAGAAAATGGAGCCTGCTATGTTGAACTTTCGCTACATAAACAAGATTTTGACAGTGCTGCACCTGCATCTGACTTAATAGATAAATTAATTAAAAAATTGGTATGTT
>JARFOC010059431.1:0-18320 GCA_031763485.1 Osmoderma eremita | reverse complement strand
AATTTACCACTAAGTCACAGAAACTTCAAAGTTATTTTATTAGTAAACGTGACGTCGCCAATACCAGTGAATTGACTACAAAGTAACAAATTGTGGTAGAAATTACGTTTCGGAGACTTTAAATTTGGTAATTAAAGTAATTTATACAAAAAACTAATATTTACGGTCGCGATTGCGTCTAAGCTACTTCAAATAGGTTCCAGTCTCGGTTTCAGTTACTTTGGTGCTTGTTGGGTAGTAGCATACAGATTGTTAGTGGCATATACAAGGTGACGCATTAGTGTGGCAAAGCCCGATATATACGTTATCGTGTAAGATATCAAAAAAAAGTTATTTATGAAAATCGTAGGCAGTCTTAAACTTGACATTTTAACATTATTGTCATATATACAGATTGTCATATTACCAGGGTGAACCAAAAATAGGTTTCTTATGCAACACCCGGTATATTATTTGAGATTTTGATTAAGCTCATGTCTCACACTTCCAACGTACAACTTCATTGAATTATACAGCGTCTTTCAGAAGTTATGATCAATTTTATATGCAAATTACTGTGAGTTCAAGGTCTTGTATACTGCAAGTGACACAACCTGAAATTCTTTTTACAAGCATAGATTTTTGGCATTGCTCCAGTTTTATAGCAAAGTTACATTTTTTCAAAATTGTCGAAACAGATTACAGGGCGAGTCAAAACCCAAATACATTAATTTTTCAATTATTTTAAATGGATCAGCCTGTATTTTATATCATTAAAAGAAAGATTCAATTATAGTGAACTCGATCGAACTGGTCATTCAATTGGTTCCCCTCCCCTTGGCCACCCTTCAAGGAAATGGGAGATGATCGTGTATTAACCTAGTGTGAAGTAAGGAAGCTCTATCATGCAGATACCACATCCTTTGACGAACGTTTAGGGGAACATTTTCTATAACAAAGGTTAATGATCCTCTAAAAAGTCTAAATAAACCTGACCATTCACTCGTAGTCTAATTACATAATCTCCTAGCTTATTTAAGACTTAAGCCTGTGTTACTGTCATTTTTCCACGATTAACTCATTATATTAAAGTAATTTCTAAAAATCCCACCTTTATAAAGACTAAAATATCTTAGAAATTAATTACTTTAGGTACAGAGAGTACTTAGTAAAAATTAAAGTACCTAAACCATTCTTTCTTTTTATAATATAAAATACAGGGTAATTCATTTAAAATTAAAGAAAACAATGTATGTCAATTTTGAAAAAAAATACACTTTGCTATCAAACTTGGCGAACGTCCAAAATCTATGCATGTGTTGTTTGCAGTATACAAGACCTTGAACTCAGTGATTTTCATATAAAATTGACTGTAACTTCTGAAACGCGCTGTATAATTGAATGTAATTGTAAATTGGAAGTGTAAGGCATGAGCTCAATTTAAATCTAAAATAATATACAGGTGTTCCATTTAAGAAAACGTATGTTTGGTTCACCCTGATGATAGGGAACATCTTGTATATATGAAAATAATTTTAAAATGTTAAGTTTAAGACTGTCTACAATTTTTATAAATAACTTTTTGTGATATCTTATACGATAACGAATATATTGAGCTTTGCCAAACTAATGCGTCACCATATATAGTTATAGTTAAGAGTTAGCAGTAAATAGTTCACAGTTAATAACGATTAATGGAGGTAGTACTATACTCATTATAATATCATGTATAAGGTTTTAGTAAAAAATAAATTCTGTCCAAATTGGTGCCGAGTCGTCGGCAAGAAATCTTTACAACACAAATACATACCTAGTACAAATTTCTTGCATTTACGTTTCAAAACAACCACTACAGTAAAAACTCTATTTGTTTAGAATATGCTAATGTACTTTGTTTGAGATGGGCTACTAAGTAATAAGTAATTTACAATATTACCCTCTTTATGTATACCTCCGGTATGTGTACTGTCAAGTTAATGTATTCATATTTACAAACTACATATATTTTTTATTTATATTAAGTTATGTATCAGTAATTATTGTTTTCTGCTTTTTACAATTTTGTAAATAATTTTCTCTACTGCAAAATTAGAGAAGTATATTTCAATTTTTTCAAAATGAAGTTTAGCACAAAAAATGCTCCAAAAAGAATATTTTGGAGTAAGAGTCCAATACACTCCACCTCAGTGGTGATGTACATGTAACAAACATTCACGTCTGTAATTACAGTTAACACTTGTACATCTTTTCCTTATTTTTTTTTAGTAATTCGGTGAATAATCAATTCAATCAACCATAATCATATATCATACCTTGTAAGCTGCGCTCATCATTCCGTAAGTAGCACTTATTGTAAAGTTTAAAACAATTTCACTTTATACAAATGCACTTCGCACTAATCATTATTAACAAAGGGACTTTTAGCAACTCGAACTATAAAAGTCCCATTGTTGAGAGCTTGTGGAATAAAACCAAAATTTATATATTTACAATTAACCCTGGTAGGCGTATAACAGACAACTGAGCAGGTTAGCTATAAAGCGATGCTGCCTGCCTTTCATACTCCAACAAAAAAATTGCGTAAAAACATTTAGATGCCGGTAAAAGAGAAAAACATTGGATTTATGTGCAAATACAATATTTATGACCGAAACTAGCAGGTCAGTATTCAGATTAGTGCATATACCTTAAATTATAAATAGAAAAAAAAATTTTTTTTAAAACAGACTGTACTTTTATAGAAGTTTTACTTTCTAAAATAAATTCTTTATTTTTCTTTTGCTTACAGAGTAGAGTTGCTCAATTTGCCCCAGCAGCCAGTGGCGGGTGCATAAAAGTTTACACATAAAGTAGATGGTCAGAAATAAATTACTCAAACACTCACTTAAAGCCGTGAAGAACAAAGTGAATAACATCTGTTAAAGGTCTGCAACATTAGATATGTTTCTACAATTGTTTCAATAAACCGAGTGCGACGGGAGGAAAATGTGTGTGTGTGTGCAGCAAACGAACGTTCTCCATCTAGTGATGTTTCATTTGCGTAATTAAAATAAACTTTGAAACAACGTAAAGGTTCTGTTGACCAACCTGCACAAATTTGCCTTAATGTGCCAAAATCAGAATCTTTCTCCAAATACTTTCAAATCTTTCTAGAACACAAACATTGTATGCGTCTTCTGCGCGCATAGCTGTGCGTGAACATGTACTATTTGCAGAGATTACACTAACGACACCGAATGATTTTATAATTTTTCTATTATTCACACATTAAGGGAATATTGAAGGGATGTTACAAACTACTAATTTTAACGCCATCGTAATTTAGATCCGGTATTGCTGCTATAAATTGTGTAACTTTATCCAATGTTGGTCGCTTTCGCGCCGTTGGCAACATTTTCAGAACAAACGTGGAACCACGAAATAGTATTTACGGCAGCGTACATGTATACACAACAGGTCTCGTTGAGACTCGCAGTTATACTAAGGGTTGTATCGAACCTTCGCTACTGTCCGTTGGTGCTAGTGAGCAACTCTATGCATGACACTAAGAAATAGAAAAAAATTACTGGATCGTTTTAGCCTTTACAGTTCTTCTATTTACATAGTTGAACTCATGCACTGTGAAAGATTTAGTGAATTATTTTTGCTCTCAAACCAGAAAGCGTGAAATGACCAGTTATTTGAAAATTTACTATAATTGTTGGTTCCTTGTCGCTTTTTATTATCATTATCATTTATTGTTACAAATACGTTGCAAGATTTACATAAACTTTGGAAAAATACACCTTTAATTTATCATTTATAAAATCTCCCATTGATTTTCATTGAAATTCCTATCAACTTAACATTACGCGACTTGGTAAATGATCCATTCTCGAGCAATTCTCTACAAAGATCTAGAAAAATGGTATGATGTGGCTGTTGTCACCTTAATGAGTAAAGAACTCTATATACGTATTTCGGCAACTAAGATGGCATCCTTAGTGGAACTTGCAAAGGAAATTTTTTTAGACGTAGTACCCTAGAAGATATGCTGAAAGGTATTAGTCTATAGATGTCGCCAAATTACTAAGGCGAATTTACACTTTGCACATTTGATGTACAAAACGGATGACTCATCTGCATTGCGTTTTCATCCGTATGTCATCCAAACTGAACATCCGTTTTGCATATCCAGAATGAAAAGTGTAAATCATGTTAAAATCCACATCAAACGTAAACATGCAGAAGTGAAGATGACTTTGATTCTAACCTATTCTATTCTAAGGACTTCTCTCACTTTTTCGGTTGCTCTCGTTTCTAAATTGTTAAAGTGGATACAAAATTTTACAATACAAATAATTTGCCTTTCACTTTTCATGCTCACTGCAGATGAATCATCCATAGTGTGCACTTAAGATTAAAATATAAATCCTACATTGAATGCTGCTAATAATATGCGTAATTGAAACAAGCCGAGCAAATTGGGGGATTCACTAATAGAATGCGAGGAACGTTTCACGACTATAAAACGCAACCATACTCACACCACTAAGGCAATGACATAATTTTTAAATCAAAATTATATCCACAACGTGCATGATATAAGTTCTTCTAGTAAGGCGATTACAAAATAAATTGTACGCTTTCTAAATAAGTTATTAAGAGTTACATTAGACAGATTTTCATATATAAATCACGTGGTCGCAAACGCCTTCTCACAGGACGTTGTGTTATGTAAATGATATCCGTTAACGTCAGCCATCACAATCACATCACAATTTATTTGCTGATATCAAGTACTTTTTTCCTCATTTTCAGTAAAACCCTACGAAGAGTATAAAATATGAACATAACATGACAGCTATGAGAGGCAATATTGTCTGTCTATTTGCATAACACTAACGTCATGGCACATTCGTCACTCTTGTGGGCATTTCGTTGATTTTAATTTGTTTTTTTTTTATTATTTTATAAGCACATTCAAATTTTTTATTATACAGGATGCGTATAAATGCGTACTGTACCAAGTGGAATAACGTGCAAACGGTAACATTTGGGTTTAATATTTGTTAAACTTTTATTATCCGCCCACTTTCTGACATGTTTTTGAACAATTCTGGATGCCGACATTTTTTTTTTTAAGGAGCAAGGATTTAATTTGCATCATTTGCAAGGTATTTACTCCAAAAATACAGAAAAGTACAACATAAGGTTGTCTATTAGACGATTAAATAAAAATGCGCGAAATACAAATCTTTCTAGACAACGAAATAGAAATAGCTATAAATAAATGGCTCACTTCCTGGCTGAAATAAAGGCTTACAAAAGTTTCTAATGATCTTGAAGGTGTTTTTTCAGGAATATTTGCTGTCACGTTCCTGATAATTCGAGTTTCTAAATTGACTAACGTTGTTACAACACCAAACCTTTTAAATGGCTCCAGAAGAAAATGTCTATCGGAGTCACGGACCGAGCAGGCTACTCAATCTGACCGCTCAGTCCGATCCATATCTCGGGAAATGTATTATTCAAATAATTACGAACTTAGCCCAAGTGCGGTGGGGCAGCGTCGTGTTTGAACTAGAAGACTAGATGCACAACTTGTGGATTCACTGGATTAAGTTCAATTTCTTCTATACATGGTACAATTTTGTTTTTGTAGCGGTTCTAAGTAGATAGCTGATGTTAGGTCTACGTAAAAAGAATGGATTAATAATGTTTCCATTTAGTATACATGTATGTGCAGCATTACATGTGGATTATTAGTATTCCAATATCTGCATAAACGTATCTTCATCCGAAAAACCAATATTATTAATAAAACTTTCATTAATTTCAATTCTATTATTAATAATTTCCGCCAATTCCACTCTAGGGTGGAAATCGTCTTCTAGTTGTTCCTGCACTAAATGTACTTTTTTACCGATGTTTCTGAAATATTATTATCAGCAGTGGATATTTGTGGTTTATCAAAAACATTAAGTAAAACGTCTAATATCATCATCATATGATATCATAGTTGCAGTGGTTTGGTCTTCCACAGGTTGATTCTTTGCCCTTTCTATCTTATCAAATCGTTGAATTGTTCTAGATACTGTTCATCTACTACTTAATTGGAGGTCTGTTTTGACGAGTATCATTAAATACATAACAAGCCTCCGAATAAGTTCATTAAATTCATTTTACTTAAACTTCAAATGTGGCACTAATTTCAATATTGCTAGGACAAACACAAAACAATTTATTATTGACAATAATAAAAACGCAGAAACTTTTATTATGTTACTTTAAAGTAACGATGTCTATTATTCGCAATTGAAATTCAAATTCTATTTTCCATTATTTTAGAATGGAATAACATGTGTATTTTTCTATGTTTTTGGAGGAAACACCTTTCAAATATTGCCAAGTTAAACCCTAGTTCCTACGAAGAAAAAAACAAGATGGCGGAATCCTGCAAACACCAGTTGCTCAAAGCACCTTAAACTTACGTCAAAAAATATGTTACAATAAACAGTTTAAAGCTAGCAGATATCAAACCTAAATGTGTTACCAATTGCACGTTTTTCCATTTGGTGCAATAATTTATATGCACGCTGTATATTTGTAGTATTATTCAAGGTCGTATATTCTAATAGCAATAATTTTAAAAAAACTGGTCAAGTTGTCTGTGGTCAAACATTGAAAATTATTAGTGCTGCTATTATTAAAAATACTTGTTACAATATTTGCTGCGATGTACTCGAAAATACAGATTCGATAATCACTTCTCATATAAATGACGAAATAGTGGTGAGAATTTTATTGATGTTGCATATACAATAAATTAGTTGACATACCAAGAAGTCACTTGTTATCGAAGATAATTGGTTTTAATACCATTTTTATTCCAATCTTTTTACTTTCACGATAATCCTTTGAGTTAAGTATCCACACCAATATCGTGTTTTTCTATTTTATATTCTATTCATGATAGATATTTTGATATTTGATATTGCAATTTGTTGCAGGAAAAAGTTGTGTGCATTATTAGAAAAATGTGATAACAAATTGATAATTAGCTATTATCCCGCCCTTATTCGCTTAGTATTACAAAAAATCTAAGATGCACGTTCTTGCGAAAACTTAGGGTTCAAAATTCAATTTGCCGATAGAAAGTATGACGACATCTAATATAGATCGAAAAATCTTGACACTCCCTAACCAATACAAACTAGCTCAGCACCATTGGTTAAAAACTGCGCCTACAATTGAGGTATCATTTATACAGATCTAACACTCGTTCGATAGAACTCACTTGACTTCTCCTGAGTATGCAACCAATATTATAAATGGGAAATGCTTAGTATCAAAATCATTATATTTTACAGTTGGCAGCTAGGTTACATCTTAAATTTTCAAATATGTCTAAAATGAACTGAACGAACTGATTTCTTGCCAACACTTTTAGAGAATTATTTTTTTAGCAAAAACTCATCTGTCAATATTACTACCACGTCATTTGCGCTATGTGTATAAATACTTTAGTGGGAAATTGTACTACCTACTTATTTTGACATATAACGCAACCAACGCTACACTGAGCGTATTTCTATCTCTTAAAAGTGTGTGTTGAGTTGCCTACCTCGGTACTCTACACTTATACCAGTATCAAACCGAAACAGAAATCTGATTACAGAGCGTCTGTTCTCATTTTAGAAAAAAATGTTTGTTGGGAATGTTTTATAGAATGAAATTTCAAAATATTTTCGACCGTACAATGTGTACGGAAAGTAGTTATATACCTAGTTATTTGAGATTATCTCAATACACTATAAATAAAAATAATCATTTGGAATATCTCCAAGTAAACAATGATTTAAATAGTAAAGAAACGAATGCGTGGCACAATAGTGCGGAAAACTTGGTTGAAATATAACTGATGGATGGAAGTCCACAAAATCAAAGGGACTCACCTTGACTTTGTGGACATTGATGTCTTTAATTAGAGCAAGTTTTCCATAATTTCACTTCGCTCTAATTCGCATAATAATTAACACCGTCCTTAATACCGCTTATACAGGGGGAGAAGCTTTACTTACCAGTTTTACTTACCAGCTGTGAGAAGCTTTACTTACCAGCAATGCAAAGTGCGGGTAAGTAAAGCACCTCTATCGAAATTTGAGTTTTGAAGCGACAAATAATTATTTTTAATAATAATCCATAATCCAATCTGCTCGAAAGTGCATGAATATGACATTGTCTTCTTGGATACGCAAGTATGCAAATTTTCAAATCGCTACGTGACTCCTGACATATCCGATTCAAGTCAAGTTAATATAAAGCTTTTAAAAACGAAACAAGTACAGAGCAGCAATTTTAATGTTACAAATGAATGGAGAAAACCTGCTTTGCATAACACAAAAACTTGAACGAGTGGATCAGTCCGGAAAAACATGGAGTTTTCTTAGATTCATTCTATTAACATGTTATATCCCGTTTAATGTGATTGTAACTCATAGGCTAAATAAATAAATCAGTTTATTGCCCTTCCCTTTAAATAAGAACTCATTAAAACTGAATGTAATAGTGGTTCACAGATATATTTTTTCTTCGGAAATTCATATGTAGTTTTTAAGATACAACACAAGTTACCAGCGTACTGTTTCCTTCGTTTTCCCATAAACTGGATATTTACTTTACTTTACATTTATTTTTTTTATGTATTTATAATATATTTATAGTCATTAATATATACTAATATTCGTCATTTTAATATAACTGAAATAATTTGGAGAAAGTTCAAAAAAATCGAAATTTTCATAAGAAATTAAAGTTTCTTGCATATATCTTGACAATCGTTAAAGATATCGGATTTTCGAAACGATATTTGTAATCTATGTCACATTATCGTCATTTTGAGGTATGGCTCAAGTAATTTGGAGCAAGTTGAAAATTCTCATACTAGAAATTTTCATAGAAATGCATGTTTATTGCATATATAGATATCTTGACAACTGTTAATTATAGCTTTAGCTTAATCTAAACTTCGTCAACAAACTTCGCACAAATGATTCATAATTTGAAATACCTTTTAATATACGTGCATATCATCACTTTACTATTTTTGATTCTTTTCTTTATAAATTGAATTGACTGATGAACATAAGCACTGTTTTGCTGATAATATTTGGTCCATACCTAACGAAATGGGCTATGATATAGCAGCTACAAGTATACGCAACAGATCTCGTAGAGACTCGAAGTTATATTGAAGGTTGTACCGAATCTCCGCCATTGTCCGTTGGTGCTAGTGAGCAACTCTAATTGTCAGCCGGAAATTAGTATTATTCCACTGGCGAAAAGCATATCGTCCAAGGTTTTACTTTAACCACAGACTAACACTTTTTTCCTCTGTAGTTTCTTCTGACTATGGCAACTTAGTTTCCGAAATTCGTATCTAAAGTCATTCAGTCATTAAAGTGGAAAGAGTTTTTTTTTTGATTTAGTTTTGATAGCAAAATTTTTTTTAAAAACGATAAAAACAGGTTTCTTTTTTATTTTTATGGATAAAAATTGTCGGCGTGGTCCCTAACATTAGTAACAAAACCGACTTATTTTGAAACAAACTGTATAAAGGGTTTTATAAATTGACGTTTTTCCCAGTTTGTAATTTTTATAGTTATAAATATCTAATAAAAACAGTACAAGGGAATTTCCTCTGTAGTGTAGATGTATGGGACACGTAATTTTCAATGTCTAGTACGGGCATTACATCACGTCCGCGCATACGTTCCTACGAATCGTTTGCAAAATGTAGGCAACAATGTATTCGGCCCAATAAAAAAAACTGAGCAGCATGAATTCTAAGCGAACATTATTAAATATAACGCCACCAATTAATAAATAGTGATCCCCACTTTATAGCTATTAGCTCGAGAGAGACACGAAAATATTTGTTGCGTATAATAACATTCATAACCTAGTACGCTAAAGATAAGAGAGATAAGTAAGAATCATTTACAGTAGCAGTTGTAATTTCCTCCTTGTTTTAAGTTTTATTTATTTGTATATATTAAGTACTACACTGCGTCTAAAAGCAATCACGTATTTCTTAGATATATCAGGACTAGTATTTAGTTAGTGCAATCATATAAATTATATAGAAATTTTAAATAGTGAGAAAAAAATACTATGAATCATTTTATTCCATTATTGTGCAAATAAAAGTGTTTATGGATTGATATGCGATTCGGTCAAACAGTGTACTACTGTTAAAGTAATCGTTATGTTTAATAGAAGTGTTGTTACATTTGGTATCACGGTATCTATAATCTGTGAATCTTGTTCTTTTTTTTTCTAATTAACACGCTAGTTTTAGAAATACCAATAAGCAACCACAGCGAATATGGATATGCATGCTGACATACCTCTACAATGCAGCTTTTAGACTGAAATATGTCTCTGCTCACTGCGATGTGGCTGAAGTTATTATGATCTCTAATCATGTAAAACACCAAACTGATTTTTGGCCTTCAATTTGGTTTTAGGCAAAGGTATTCGACAATAGACCAAGTGCACTGAATTACAGATGCAATTCAAAGGACCTTAAAAATGAAACAAGTTGTCCTGTGTTGTTCATGGACGTCGCAAAAGAATTTGACAATAAAATGCTACCTAAACAATGTGTTGAAATTCTTCCCTGGCATGTATCTGAGAGAATGTCCAGAATAAAGAGGAAACGTATTCAGACCTCAAAGGGATTCATGCAGGTGTTCCATAAGTTAGTATTACTGTTCTGCAAGTATTGTATACCAGTTCCAGCGTAGAAGAAGAGAAATTAGCTGCTTTTGCTGACAGCACACCTTTCGAATAGAAAATAAAACTAAATGAAGAAAAATCCGTACACGTCAACTACACTAACAAAAGATTCAACAATCCTCCATCACTTATCATAAATGGAAAGGTAGTTCCTTATGAAAAGAAAGTCAAGATCCTAGGTATGATGTTAGACAACAAGCTAAATTGGAGGAAGCACGTAAAGACAAATAGAGGAACTCAATATGAAATTCCGACAATATAAATGGCTCATATGAAGACAAACCAGCATATTCTTGTTTAACAAAACTTTGATCCGAATCTGATAATATTCTTAAACCTATCTGGCTGGACGGAGTACAACTCTGGGGATGTACGAAAGATGGTAATATCGAAAGATAGTAATACAAACACATATATCAAAACAAAGTTCTGCATGAAATGGTGAATGCACAATGGTATGCCAGAAACAGTGACACTCACTGATATCTTGGCATTCCAACAATTAAAGAAATTAAAAGGTACACAAAGAAGCACGAAGAAATGCTTCACCTACATGAAAATGCAAAAATTCTTCAGCTGCTGGAATATCAACTTCTGTTGTTAAAGATTCAATAGAATCAAACCCTTTGAACGTGTGCGGTGTAGTGTCAAAATCACACGATGGTGCGTGGATGGCAGTGTTTAGTTTCAAAGAACAAAATTAACTAAGGAACACCATTGGACTAAATATTCCTATATAGATATTTAGCATTAAGTTATTAGAAAAGAGTTAATGGTTGGTTTTACGGACAAGTTTTAACATGTAGACACCATGGTGTTTTCCATTAAAAAAAGCACTCTAATTTGAAATTTATGAAAAGATATTTGATAAAAAAACGTCGAAGCTACAAACATAACTTGAGAATAACATTAAACACGGAGAATATGTAGAAAGGACCAACAGTAAGAGAGATAGAGCATTTCACCGAAAGCAGTGGATAGCATTTTGACTGTAAGATGATGATTAGGAAAAGCACAAGAAGGATGTCACAAAAGAACGTTAAACTTCTGCAAAAAAACGCTTTTCCATATAGATATCATATTGTTGGGCAACCGTTTGTGTTTCATCAGCACAACGACAACAAACAGCTAGCTGGTATCTGTAAACACTTTTCTAAAGGAGAAAGCTTGACGGAATAATATAAAAATAATGGTATGGCCTCTTCAAAGCTCTGATCTACCATCGCCAGAGCTTTTGTGGGATGATCTGCACCGAGAGGGAAAGAAACGGCAATTAGGTTTTTTTTTTGTTTCTTGTATATACAATATTTAATAATATGAATAAAAAGTATCGATAGGAATTCCCCAGTGTGTATTTGTAAAATTTATTAGTCCTTCTAAACTTTGTGACAGTAATATACAATTGACAAAACGCACATGTATTTGCCGCACATAAATTTGCGTTGTGATAAGGCGATAAACAAGAACATGTGGTAAATACTATAAATACGGAATGAATCTACGAGCACTCACAGTCATCAAGTGTAGAGCCACTAGTTTTGCATTACCAAAAAGGCATACGTAAGTATTAGGTTTATTATATTTCTATATGCAACTACAGGCTATTAACTTGTGCGAAGTCAATTATCTGTATCCGTATAAATTAATGAATGAAAGGATTGCAATACGCATGAATGAAGTCAGAGATAGAGATTTGTCTGGCACCTTTTTATTATTGACTCCCATTGAGTTGTGATAATATTATACACGCGACTAAATGAAACTAAAGAAATACAAACATTATCTCGGAAACACATCTACATTACACATTGTTGTAAACTTAATTTACTAGAAGCTCTGGACATTCACAAAACTAGGAGAAATCTAATTATGCACTTTGCAATGACGAATATAATGTTCGCACCTCTTTCGCAAAGCCGTTTGTAATTTTGTGAACTTATAATATTTATCTATGTTCTAATCTTTTGATACTTTCCGATTATGTTTAATTCATTTTTCATTATGCGTAATTCTGTGTTGTAAATTGATTAGTACTTTTGTTTAGTAAATAAGCCTGATCTGTATTTGTCACTTGTAGTTTGAGAATGACGTAAAATGTTGAAACTGCCACCAGATAGTGAATAGTGATAAAACAATTACAATAAAATAATTGCATCTTCTTTTATTTAATATGGATTATCACAAAGTACCGGTTTTCTAAAAAAATATATAAATAACATACAAATTTCTACAGCCCCTTATCTTGAGATTTTAAACTTAAAGAAAATACATAAATATTCAGTCCCTTCAGTTCTATCCCTTATCATTTTTTTAGAGCTGAATTCTTGGCACATTCTTGATCATCATCGTTATTCTATACAAATTGAATAACGTTCTTCAGGATTATTTAGTCCTGCATTTCTCGCACATTTTCTATCAGAATTGGCTAAATATCCCCTAATTTTCAGATTACTCTTAACTTTAATTTCCTTTTCAAATCCCATATCGTCCCTTTTCAGCAATTCTTTAATTTTCCGTATAAAAACTTCATTATCTTCAAATGGCAAGCTACATATATTTTTTCGATCGAAGATATATTTATTTACATAGTTAAACCTGCGTGATTTGTAAACTATAAGTAGCACATAATCACATACGATTGACACACATAGCGGTGTCTGCGTCCCTCTTCGCCTCGAGATCGGTCGCCCCGGGCCTTCTGTTCTTTAAACTATTTTTGCCCGTTATCTAATCTGATTTCTGCTTATTTGTCTGTATTTCTTATAATAACTTTTACCTTGTTTTTGAATTGTGTATATTGTAGTCGTTTGATGATTTTCGGTATGGTGTTATAAATTTTAATCGTTTTAGTTGTAAGATTTTGGGTATACATTGATCTCTCCGTTCTTGTATGGGATACTCTTCCTGTTCGGTAGTCATGTATCTCTTTAGCTATTTTTATATTCATGTTTATTTTAAATTTTATGTAGTAGTAAGACGTCTTTTAGTATTACTAATTGATTTATGTTTAATTCCTTTGTCTCTTTATATATGGTTGTCGTGGGTGTACTACTGTAGGGCACGTTGTATATCATTTTTAAGACTTTATTTTGTTGTCGCTGTAGTTTTGTAGTCGTATTTCACCAAACGTTAATCAAGTAGCTATTATTCGCTGTGAACATAGCATGATAGATTGGCTTTCTATATTTCATGGGCATCATTCGTTTAATTCTATTGATTGCAGCTACGGTTCCTGTATTTTTTTTGTATGAGTGTGTGTATATGTTTGTCCCATTTTAACTTGCTCTGTATTTGTAATACTAAGTATGTGATGTTCTGTACCGGTTTTAGTTCATGGTTTTTTATTTTTATGTAATAAAAATAAAAATAAAATATGTTTTTGTATTCTTAAAAATCATAAATTCTGTTTTGTTTTCATTAATAGTAAGGAGGTTATTGTAGCACCAGTTTTCTAGGAATTTCATATAAGTATTAATGTTATCCTGTATATGTCGCACGTTCCGTCCACTAAACATTATGCGTGTGTCGTCTGCGTAGGCATACATTCGTCCATGTAGGGGATCCTCGTGTAGATCGTATATAGTATCCTTGTACAGTCACTCGCAAAATTGAGCGTACACCAACCAAAAAAATAAAAGCAGCCTGGTTTTGCCAAAAAATATTTATATAACAAGAAATGCAAGTAATATTTCAATACATATACAAATTCAACTACACGATTACTGGCAACAGAAATGCAATGATATTAACATCCCTGTTATGAAAAATTAAAAATAAAGACATACTTATTATGCTACCGCAAAATTAAGCGTACGGGTACTTCCCCCGGATATATATGTATGTATATGTGCCTTAGATAAAAGAATAGAATGTAACTCGTTGTATTAAGTAACTGTACTATATGCTCATCCCGTGTGATCAGTATAAAACCAACGTTCGTTGCGATAAGAAGCATGGATCACAAACGACGTCAAACCGACATTTCTGTGTCGAAAATATTTGGCAATAAAGAAATAAATTAATTCAATGTCAGCGTTTTCTAACCCTTGTTGAATCCTTGAAACACAGTGGAGTTATTAGCGTTAATAGACTAGTTTCTAAATTACAAGTACTCCGTTACTTCTTTTCCCAATAATAGAAATATTTGGATTTTCAGTTATTGAATCATCATCAGTTACTGAGTATGTTCTTAAATCTGAATTAGTGCCGTTTAAATTTGGAAATAAGCTATCGTACTCACTATCGCATTATCGCACTCACTTATATCTCTCACACAATAAATCCACATTTTAGAAAACAGTTTTTTACCGTTACAGGTGATAACGTTTTCCAAGAAAATAATCTTAAAATTCTATTGTGTTGTTGTTGTACGTATAGGTACGTAGAGTGCAATAAAACAATCAGATAATTCCAAGACATCAATAGTGCAGTTCACCTTTTAAAGTATTGCTCTTATTTCCATCCTTTTTTATTTTATAAGTATTTGCATATGTCTATCCCTTTCTATAACGGGGATTGTTGCCATATGTTAGTGGCTGTTGGTATTATCCACTGTTTCTGTCATTTGTCAATTTCAGTTCATTCTTCTGATTCACTCGTGTTTCTCCCAGTTCTTCCTGTCTTGTATTACGTATTTATCTTCGAACAAATCAGTTTTTTCTGAACACTATCACCACCATCAACAGCGTTGTTTATTGTAAATAAGCATGTAAGTAAGTATTGTAAAAATTTCAAACCAATAATAATTAATCCGTATATACACTAACCCAATCCCTTCTCGCCTGTCCGCTATTAAGACGCAATTTTACGTAATTTTCGAGTCTTAGCATTACCACCGATAGTAAAGGCCCCAGTGTTCTAACGTCACGCGTCAGTTACGTCACCTTAGATAGGTGAATGTGCAGTGATAAACAAGCCGGCGAAGTATAAGGTTAGACCGATTCGTATACACCTGTTAGTTCAATTATTAGTGCCTTTAACTGCTATTTTTTATGTTATCTGTTACAATGGTTTATACGTGTAGTGTCCTCGATTGTCGTGGTAATTAACAAAATGGTCCGAAAGATTTTATTCCATGTAAATACAATTGGGCCTGTGAGTTAGATTTATGGTAGAAAATATACGTTTTTCCAGAGCAACCGATTCAAGAACTGGTGAAATTGTAAGTTTATTTTTAAAAACTCCAAAGCCCTGTGGCAAGTCAATTTCCCAACTGTCCAATTTGTGTATTAAAAAAATAAACGTTCGTCAAAGTCGAGACCAAAAGCTAGATACGGAAAAACAAAATATTCCTAGAGCAATTGCGCAAAGTAAAGGAGAGTTTCAAGTACATATATCAAAAACAAATTTCATACACAGAATTTGAAGAGTTTCTTACTATTTTTAATTCTTGCCAGTTACCTCAGCAGTGGTTCAAAATTATCGATTTGCAACAGATCGCATTAGTCAAATTAAAGTATTCTCAAAGGCCCATTATTACCTATTCTATTATAATTAATTCAGTTTTGATGGTAGAATCTTTTTTGTATGGTCAGGAGGTAGAGGCAATTAGAAAAAAAAACATAAAAAATGAACCCAAAATTCCTTTTATCTCTAATAACATAAACGATAACACAGATTTATTATATCAAA
The DNA here is from genome assembly GCA_031763485.1 of Osmoderma eremita. Lineage (NCBI taxonomy): Eukaryota > Metazoa > Arthropoda > Insecta > Coleoptera > Scarabaeidae > Osmoderma > Osmoderma eremita. The sequence continues at coordinate 1,928 of JARFOC010059431.1, read as the reverse complement.
TAAACAAAAACGAACTAGAACAATGACGATCACCGAAAAAGTATTTTAAACAATTCAAATTTATCGGAGTTTTTGATATCTGATAAATCTTAGGGGGATTCTCATAACGATTCAGCATTATCTTTTATCTCTAAACAACTAAAATTGCATACCATTTGTAATATCGCTATTCAAACAAACACTTTACTTAAAAATTACTGAAAAACCAATGATCGATTGGGAAAAAGTAAAACTTCTAACAATAGAAAATTAAGAACATTCACCAGTTAATGAATCTATTCTTAAATCTAAATCTATAACTTGCTATATTAATTGAACAAATGAATATTCAAATTAAATAAATAAAATGAGAAAACTGAAAGTATTACAAACAGGTACAAACAAAATGGAGTTTTGAAATATCCAAAATTGTAAGTAATTTTTGCTTTGAAATTTCGTTGTTTCATGATAAAATCGAATAGGGTGCGACGGAGGGATCTGGTACCCTTATTCAACCGGAAGTTCTTCAAAATAATAACAAATAAAACTAATACTTCAGACGAAAATGCGAGTTAATACATGGTGACGTCAAACATTAGCACTGCGGCCTTATTGGAGTATCCACGTTCGTTTTATAGAGGATCCGTTATTAAGAGAGGAAAACCCAATTGGAAAAGCAAAATTGTCCGTTACTTCGAAACGTCCGGAAATAGTTACTCTATATTATATCATTCATACTTTCCAATAGGCGGCGCGTGTATGTTATCGCATCTTCGCGTTCAATGTACATACATCATTCAGCTATTACATTTTTTCTATTATATTAAAAAGGTTCTTTCCTTACGACGATTATTCACGTTTAGCTATTATTAGATTGAGATTCCCGTTTCAAGTATTCCGAAACACACAACGGAACAATGAGTCATAAAACACTATTTTCTTGCATGTATTATTATCTAATAAATCCGCAGAACATGCACAATCAGACATCACACGCATTGAAATTTACCCACAAAGCATCATCACTGGCGTGGTACTATACACGCAAATGTGGTTAAAAAATTGCATCGTAAACAGGATTTCCCTTAATAGAGTTCTCTTAAAATAAGTCAAATAATATTGAGTTTGTACGATTAGAATTCCATATATTTATCAAGTATGTATGAGAACTGATGTACGACCTTCCGGTGAAAAACAAAACAAAATGAATAAAGTCGAAATCACGAAAGAAGAGCACTGCGGTCTTGTGATTTTATTTTCAAGGGGTGATTCAACATCTTAAAATAAGGTAATTAACGTAAAAATATCTTAACAAAGTTACATAATAAGACAGATGTTAATGTTTAAAAATATTGTAGTTTTCATTTTTTTTAAGTGGTGGTTAACCACCATAAAAAAGGTTTTTAACGCTAAAACGATTGATCAACAACTGGTGCAAAGTGAATGTAAACGATAGGTTATTAGTGAATTTTTTACTAAGTAGGATAATGACTGTAACTTTTCCCATCTGTCAAGCTGTTTCATTAGTTGTCCTGCATTGCTGGTTTGACGTGAATTTTTCCGAATAAATCCTAACAAGGAAAGTAAAAATGGCCCATCGCACCAACAGTGAATACGTTGTTGTTAATTTATCGCGAAGTACTCCAGAATTGTGCTGCTACAAGTCGATTGTACGCTGAGCGGTTTCCTAACAAGCCCACATCTAGTCCACAAAAATTCATCGCTCTAGTAGTCCGTGCACGAGAAACTGGTGTACTACGAGCACGTCAAGATGGTGGTCCTGACCGACACAAACGAATTTTGAATTCCGAAGAAGAAGTCTTAAATCTGGTCGAAGAAGATTGTTCTAGTAGTACTCGAAAAATATCTCATCAAGTAAATGTATCAAATCGAATTGTCTGGCGAACACTGCGCGAGAGTCAATTGTATCCTTTCCATGTACAAAAAGT
>JARFOC010059421.1:0-18330 GCA_031763485.1 Osmoderma eremita | reverse complement strand
TCCCCGCTAACATTTTCTAGTACATTTCTGAACTATAAAATAGCAGGGTTAACATGAAATTGTATTGTATCATTAATATTGCGTGCTCATTTGACGCATGCGCAGCGACGCAGGTGCTAAAGCTTTTTAGTGTCGTCTCTCAAGATTAGCCAAATCCAACAAAAGTTGTTCGCGCCCGAAGCACTTCGAAGCAAATGGTCACCTGTTTCTTCGAAAAAACTGGACATGTGGCAACTGTACCATTGGTGCAACGTCAGACAGTCAATTATGAATGGTATACAACCATTTCTTTGCCAGAAATGTTCGGAAAAATAAGAGAAACCAACCGCCGAAGACGGATCATTCTCCAGCAGGACAGTGCGAGCTCTCACACATCAGCTCAAACAAGAGAGTTTTTGGCTTGAATTGATGGCTCAACAGCGGTGTATAACAGGATGCTCAACAGGGATGTACAGCGGTACATCCCTGATTTGGCACCCAATGACTTCTTTTTTGTTTCCGCACATAAACAAAAATTACGTGGTCAACATTTTTCGACAGCTGAAGATGCGGTTGATGCTTCCAAAAAGCATATTTTAGGGTACCTCAATCGGAGTGGAAAAAGCGCTTCGAAAAAACTGGTTCAAGTGCATGCAACAGTGTATTGATCTTCATGGATAATATTTTCAAAAAACAATAAAACCATATAATATGATTAATTTTAGTTTCTGTTCTCTATTCCCGAAATATAAAAGGTATCCCTCGTATATCTGATCGGCTGACTCCGCCGAAAGCTCGCGATTTGTTGCAACTATTTGAAACAAATATTCAAAAACAAAATACTACATGCAAACAATCGATTAAATGCACATCTATACTCCAAAATCCCCTGTTTTCAAGCCCAAATGTTAATATAAAACTAAACTAAATATTCTGTAACGTATACCCCTTTGTTATCTTTTAATAAAAAACGTGGTTAAAAGTAGATGTATTAGTCCTGCTGTAATTTCTAAATATGTATACATCTTTACCGTAAAGTTATCTCAATTTTATACTGATTATCACGTAATAGATTTTTTTACGTAGAAAACTGACATAATTGTTTAATTATTTAATTGCACCAAAAATATAATCTCGCACCGGCACAAAAATTGTGTTACGCTAGATTCCCAATACCGATTTGCACCTAGTTTGACCATTGTAAAACGCGAATTGTGCCCATTAACACACAGAAGGCAATTCAACTGCAAAATAATGACAAGTAATGACAACCATTAATCTCGAACCAGCCTATCGGAAGTAGGTCAAAATTTTCCTCGGTTTCGTAATTCCTTCGTATCTTTCAAACTTGCGGAGTACGGTGCGTGAATGTTTCTTCGCCAATGTTGTACGGGAAGGATGGGCCGCGCGCACGGAATAAGAATGATAAATACGAGTAATTGGCGTTGAAGTCAGCTGCGTAACTGCAATTAACGCCTGTTAATTTTCGACTAGCACTAATTTAGCAGCAGTGTATAGTCGTGACTACCTGCGTTTGTGTATAAATCACCAAGCAATGTACCGGGTTAACCGTATACTCGTCACGTCGGATTTTGATCTGATTAGAGTATTTGGTTATCTAATAAAACGGTGTAGTTTTTTTGTATAGGCCGCGAGCGTTAATTTTTGTAGAATGTGATTATATAAAGACGGATTTTAAATACGTTGCGTACGAATCTAGTTACGCTGATAAGTGAAAGGTGTTTAAATAAAATATATGTATATATATATATATATATGTATATTTCCCCAATATAATAAAATTATAAAGCAAGTAGGAAACTGTAAAACAGTGTTCAACTAGTTTCACTAAGAGATTGCTACATAGAAGAAAGGAAAGAAAAGAAAGTTAAATGTTTAGGAAACAAAGGATCAGCAAGCAAAATATTAACATTTTTATGCATCTACGACATTGGATGATCTTGAACTCTGACGGGGTACACTAAAATTGAGGTTAATAAGAGAGGGTAAGTCAAAGTTAATACAAATTCAATTAGTAAAGAATGTGACAATAGCGTCATCTCTTCGTTGGGACAATGAGAAAATGTTCTGTCTGTCAAGCAAATTGGAGTAATCAATATCACGAATCAGATAATCTCCATCAATATTAAAGAGCATATATAAAGAGTTATTCCGGATCTTGAGAAAGTTAAAGGTGCCTGACAAGTTAAGAAGACTTGTGGCAAGGACATTAAATAGCACATTAACAAAGTCTTGTTAGAGTGCGAGGTGTCAAGCGAATTTACTGTTAGGCAGGGTCCTAAACAGGGGGACCCATTGCCTGCGACACTGTTCAGCCTAGCACTGGAGATGTTTTTGAGAGAATGCGAAATAGGAACAGGAAGTTTAATATATAACAACAAATGTCAATGTATGGCTTTCGGTGACGATGTAGTATTGCTGGCAAGAACGAGAAGAGAGCTTGCCAGAGTATTCCTGCTATTGGAAGAAAAGTCCAAGGAATATGGGCTATGCATAAACCAGGATAAGACAAAATATATGGTCATGACAGATAACGAAGTGAGAGAAGAGACATTTTTGACCACTACAAACAGAAACAGTGAAACATATACAATTGAAAAGGTTGAAAGAATCGTATACCTAGGGGTTATATTGACACGTAGTGGAGAAGAGGTGCACGAAATAGAACAGAGAATAGTCAAGGGAAGCAAAACTGCAGGAATGCTAGCAGGAATCCTTCGATCTACAGGTAGGAGAAGGTACGAGGAGAAGAAATGGACGACCCAGAAAAGAATGGGAACAGATGGTTAAGGAAGATCTAAGGACGGTTGGAGTGGAAACATGGCAACAAGATGCACAGGACAAAGAAAATTGGAAAAGGATAGTGGAAAAATTGGAAGCCTAGGACCACAAGGCCTGTAGTGCTGATGCATCAATATATATTTCAAAAATCTTTTTTCAAAGAGTTGCACAGTGCCGAAATTTCTCGAATTCGTGGCCAAATTAAAAAGAAGAGATTAGTTTAAGATTGAGTGATATAACTGCAACAATATGTAATTAAATAGAGAGTAAACAGAGTAGAGTAAAAATACCTGAATTAGGGATTACGATAAAATAAAATATATTTAAATGAAGGTAATTTAAGTTTATAATTTATTTGTTTGGTTGAATCGTATCAATTTGGATAATTAGTAATGCTATTGTTTGAAAACAACAGATAAGCTTAAGATCAAGTATAAAATACAAAATAGGAAACGGTGGCTTAAAATAGTAAAAATAAAAAATACCCTTACCCCCTCGATGAGTGAAGAACTCCTGGATACGTATTTCGGCAACTATTAAGACCAAGTGATATAACAGCAACAATATGTAATTAAATATTAGTGTAAACAGAGTACAGTAAAAATACCTGAATTAGGAATTACGATAAAATAATTTTACATTATTTAATATATTTAATCTGAATCACATTCTTCGTCATCTGAATCGCGTACACTTTCGTCTATTTCAGGTTCTTGCAAAAATTGAATAACTTCAGAAGGGTATTTCTTCAACTTCTTCTGGCTTAATTTTCTCATGCCGGAAATATCGGGATCTGAAGATACAAGAAGACCATGAAAGATATCCTCCATATTTTCCCGCCTCGAAAATTTCCCGCCAAAACCTGCTCTATATCTCTTAATATCCTTATTTCGCGCTTCCTGGGCCTCCTCCCCCAGTTGTCTAATTGGAAGGATTGCAGAAGCTATAATCTCTGCACTATGCATTAATATACTACTTCGGATAACTTTTCTTACTTCCTCATATAAGTAAAAACACCTTTCCTTAAAGTCGTCCAATGGGCAGTCCTTTAGATATTGAACTAATTCATTGCCGGTTAACGAAACATACATATTTGGATAGTGAGCCTGTGAACAAAAAGAACGCTTAGGTATCTTCTAAATTTAAAATATCCTAACATCGCAAAATATCGCAGTAATTTTTTTCAAAAACTCATTTTTTACACTTTAAGGTATAATATAAGCAAAAATTCCCCGCTGGATCTCACTTGATAGACTACTTTTTTGTTTAAGCGAAAACACAAAAAAGATATTCTCTCAATCATTTCAAGTGCATCCACTTTTAAGAATATACTGTAAAGAATTTGAGCAAGTATTTACTATAAAATGAGTTACTTACCACCAGCAACAGGTTCCATATTCACTTATTAAAATAGTTCCCATTACAATTGTTTAAATCAATCACAAAGCACACCCTCTCACAGACCTATAAATATCTACCCGATAGAAATACTAACTTTAGACATTTATATATAAAAGGGTGGAGTAGGGGTAATAGCTGGATAACAATAGAGTCAATTACGCTTAAGAAACATAAACATTTAACGACTTCCCTATTTTGACTTTCGGCCACGATTCGGGAAATTTCGCCACTGTGCGTTGGAGAGAAAGATGTTGATATTGATAATGGATACCACACAACGGATGCTTATTCTAGTGTAGATCTTGGCAACGCGAAAAACAGAACCTTAACTGTAAACTGGAAACTTTAAATTTTCTAGCGTGACCGTATAATGAAACATGGTGTTTTAGAATCGGAAGAATAGACAGATTCCAAGGTCTTTGAATTGCTTTACTCTGGGAAAATCAAAGTGGAATGCAGTATAATATAAGGTAAGAGGGTTAGAACTTTGTGTCAAAGATATCACCGCATATGTATTGATATTTAGGAAGATGTGGTTGGCCGTACACCACTTACTGATAACGTTAATGTCCCCCTTTAATGCCTACCAATCAGCTATAGAAGTAACGTTGACATAAATTTTGAGATCATCAGCATATGCCAAAACTCTACAATTTAATAGATCGAGCAAATCATTGACATAGATTTAAAAAATCATGGGGCCCAAATTCGATTCTGGTGGTACGCCGGTAGAAACCAAGCGATGGGTAGATACAAAACCATTACAGCGAACATAGGATGGCCTACCACTAAGATATGACTCAATTAAAGTTTTAAATCATCCCAAGGGATGAAAATTTGATGATAAATGACATGTGTGTGAGTGGAAGGTTGCGACCCGGTGATAGTAAATCGTAAACTTAGACAGACGTATCAAAGTTTCATTAGTTAGAGTATATTCCGTGCAGATTTACCCAAACTGCTACACTTTGCAAACGTATGTGGGACGGAGAGGGCACGTAGGCACATATAACGAGGTTGCCTATGTACTTGCGTCTCATGACAAGTTCCTGCTTTCGCAGGTTGCTATCGTTAACAAAAGCTCGAGTCGATAAATTTCTTTGTGCTAATTGAAGGCGTTCGCCTTCTCTTCATTCGCTTACGTAACTGTTCGATTAAAACTGTAAGTAAAAGTAAATATATGTATACCTCCTTTGACCAATGTTACAAGAAAAATAAATAAAACCAAATATGTATATGTGGAACCCATGCACAATGCGTGTAGGTACTTGAGACACATAATTTACCCGTTCACAAATTACACGGACCTATAAATAAATCCGTTTTAAAAGGAAAGTATTGCAACACAGCGTGTAAACAAAAACTTCTACAATGTAGTTATATACCTCTAGTGGTCTACATATATCATCTATGTATATTAACAATTCCTTTTTGTAGTAGCAGTACAACCGGAATCGTATTAAGGAGACATATGCAAGCAATTAGTCAATATGTCAATTAAATATTATAGCATTATATATTATATTAAAGGCAAGTTGTGTAATCATCGTCGACTTTATAATAAGAAAAAAAATCATAATTAAAAGTTGACATATGCACACACAAAAATTACACTTTCATTAAATCATCGAAGTATTTAATAACCGCCTTTTTAACATGATTTACATACTTGGTTTATTGATTCAATTTTTTAACTTTTGGTTTAATTCTACAGTTCCCCCCTTATTCTATATTGCTTCAATTTCTTTTATTTTTTCGTTGCTGTCATCATTGAAGTTACTGTTACAGAATGATCAATTCTATACAAAATGTAGGCAGAAAAACGAAAGAGTCTGGATATCTAAGAATTAACACTTTTTTCCTAAAATCGCTGAAACATGTTAGTTAATGATCAAACTTCTGAGGAAGAATTGATCTTCATTTCTTCAATACTATAGACGCAGGGTTACCAAAGGCCACTTCTTTTTATAAATTACACTATGGGTCGAGTGATACCTCATTTAAATGATTAAGTAATTTGCAGTACGATGGCATGACACCTTTTGAATTCGATCGCATAATTTTAGAGAAATTAGCTTTACTTAAAATCAGCTTTAGTTATCTTCGAAACCTCTCAGATATTTAAATTTTTTTACCAATCTTCCATCAAAAATTGATATTTCAGTGATTTCGTGAAAAATGTGTTATTTTTTAAATATTCCGGTTGTTTCGCTTCTCTCTTGACACCCTGTATTTTTACACACAACCGGCTTTACATTTTATGTCCGATCTGACCCAAGGACTGCTTATTCTATTCAAGAGAAATAAATTTCTCAGACAATTTCACTTTATGTAAAATATGTTTATCTTCACTTCGGAAAATCTATTTGATCCAAGGAAATCTATTTACATGAATATAGTAAGTTAAATTACTTGTACATCATTGAAAACTTATATGTATACATATAGGTGCAATGAAACCCTCGTCTGCAATGGTGGATGTGCTAGCAATAAACAACATGCCGGACGCGTTTCGCCATTGCTAAAATATCTATCTATCTATCTATCTATCTATCTTCTTTATCTGGGTGTTCTGTCCGAAAAACTATCACCTCCGCAAAGTACATTAACAAGTCGTTTAATATCTCTCTATCTATTATTTCAGCAAATACATATGAATAATGGACATGTCAGATATCTAGATATATAACAAAATACAATAAATACTAAGAGCACAAATAATGAATGATTACAACATTGATATAGCACAGAATGGCGAAACAACTGCCATGTTACTGCTCAAGAACAGATAAAAATTCGTCAATCAAATACACACACTTTCTTATTAATAATTCACGCAAAACTATTTTAAATATTCGTATCGTTTCCGAATTTTTTATGGCGTTGGGGCCCATATGTTAAAAATCCGAGGCCCCATCAAGATAGCGGATCTTTTATCTAACTCTAGTCTATCAAGTGGCAGTCTGAAATTTGATTTACGCCTCGTGTTATACGAATGATATCAGAATTCAATATATGTTTCGGTTAGAAAATGTCTGCACAAGGATCTCCAAAATATATATAGAAGGCAAGGGTAATACACAAAATTTTATTTAAAAAATGGCCTGCATGAATCCGTTCTGCTAGCGCCAGCCATACAGGAAATTATGCACTTTTTGGCTAGAAAAACATGATGTGCGTGTGGCGATGCGTCCCAAAAAATAATACCGTAAGATATTCTGGCGAACACTTGACCATAATAAAATCCTCTCAAAACCTGTTTTCGATTCCTAATTTGATAACACGAGGTGTTTAGGCTTTCGGTAATGGGCATACCAACTAAGTGCTTCGTCCAGGTGCACACCAAGTAAATTAACGCAAGTTTGCGCTTTTAATGGCTCGCCCTTTAACTGCAAACCCACATTAAAATCAGCTCTGGACTGAGGGGTATGGAAAAACATGAAATATATTTTGGAAGCATTAATGTGAAGTCTATTACACTAAAACGAGTGGCCCAGTTCCACCAAGTGTTCAGTGTTTATATTGGCCTGAACTAGAAAACGTATTATATCAAGTACAACTGAGAGATAATTAGCTTCCTCTATATGAAATTAGCCCTAATGCTACTCTCTTTCTTACCACTTAGATTGCAAAATATATGTATTTGAGCCGACAAAATACATCATACAAAAATAAGTGTCTATTAAAACAAATTTATATTGTTTTCATACAAATAAACTATTGTTTAGTTAAAAAGTTAGTAATTTGAAAAATATATATTTGTTTGTATCAAGGACCTTTTTTGTTTGTCTACCTCTGTGACGTACCAAATCTGTTGCTTCTTCACCAAATCATCTGTTGTCAATATCAATAAAGAATTGGTAAACCCGTAACACTAATATTTTCGTTTTCATGCTATATGCCTTGATATGAATACATCATCGTGAAGTGTGTTATCTACTACAACTTTTTGTTTTCTTTCTGTTTACATTTGAGTGGTTTTGGGGAAAGAAAGCTTTTTTATTGCTAAGCGGTGATACCTAAGCTGTGGTCACATCTTTTTAACCTTCCTTAAAAGTAGTCACGTATGTACCCATGGCACATAACTTGTTAGAATTAATTTTAATTACAGGCAAAAATATTGCAACTAAGTAAGTGAACCCATTTAGAATATAAATATAATTCTAGACATCTAATGCTAAGCGTATAATTTATAATTACGGATAACTATATTGGGTGACTTCCTATCTTAAACACGGTTAAATTACAAAGTAATTAATATATGTACATATTTAATTACTTTTTTTAAAATAGCACTTCACTTTTGCTTTTAATTTCACGTAACAGCTTTCTACCTATTTGAAATTTGTCAGAAACAAAAACTAACATTAAAAGCATTATTAATTGTGACATAAAACGTCGTCACTCGACGAACTCGGGTTGCAGACAGGTTCTTCTAAAATGGAATTTTGTATTGCAATTGTATATATTTGAAGTTGAATAAGTAAATGTAGACTGTAATTGTATATTACCAATAAGAGTTGCTAATAAGCGATGTCCATTTTGCTTGGGGTAGAAGGAACAAGTGCACGGAACAGTTACAAAGAAGTCGAACAGCAGGTAATGAAAGCAGCATTAGTATCTAGATGTTTGAGAGACACTGGTCGGAAAGCAAGGTCGAGAGTAAGGTAAAAATATGTAAAAACAATGCCAAGACCGATAATGATGCAAATAAACAACTGATGTGGACATGAATTTGGAATTGAAGATGTCAGATTTGTTGAGGAAGAAAAATAGAACGGAATCAGCACACCTAAAGATCAGACGGGCCAATGAGCAAGGGATCGAAGAGTAATCTCGGAAGACGGTTAAAAATATGAATTCATAGAATGAAAAATAGGTTTCGAGATAAATAAAAGAAGAAGAAATTATATGCATATTTCACTTTTCATATTTATTACCGAAACCTTCACATAAATAATTTAGCCCTGTACATGTAAAATTTAAAATGTATAGCGAATTATTTAAGATCTATATGTAACGTATTTCCATACCATCAACCAATATATTACCTTGGCGTAGGGATGTGAGGGAAATTATTTCAAAATGTTGTCCTTCGGCTTCTATTGTCGTTTTCAGTAAAACTATTGACCAAACTAGTCGCTAAGATGTAGATAGGTAGTTTAACAGAAATGTCAATCTATGAATACCCTCAACGTAGGGATACAAGCAAAATTAAGACAACATTTTATCTTTCGGATTCTGTTGCAGCTTTCTATAAAAGTCATTGCCTATCTGGCTAATAACATCTACATTATTTAAACGGAAATATGTTGTTCCTTACAGAAGAATCTTTCTCATACTGTTACATAGGTAGGTATACCAGGTGTAGCATTTCAGGTCACTACATTTTATGACATGTACGCACCATTATAATAAACAACATTTTTAACCAATTTTATAAAATATATCACTTAAACCGAATAGAAATTTATGCCAAATAATTGGGGAATATATCCTTAAATATATTGTTAATGTTTTGTAATATATCATAGAAGCACCTATAATGTTAGTTTATAAAATTTATTGAGGGATAAAATAAATTAGTAAATGGTGCTTTTAAAGGATCTATACTTTAAGTATATACACGGTAACAGTTAGTCGCATCTGTCGTATCAGAAAGCTGACCAATTTAATATTATTTAATTGTAGGGCACATTAAACTAATTACTAATTAATGGTAATTTTGTGGTGAGCCAATACCACTGGCATTTATTCTGAGTAATAAGAAATAAATGAATTTTTAAATTATATGACATTTTAATGTTGCTATTATGTGCTCGCCCAGACTAAAATATTTCCCAGACTTCAAAAACATACCTTTATTGATTCTTACTTCGTACCGCCAACAGATGGTCTTATCACAAACTCTTTCACAGTTTCACTTATTGCAATTTCGACATTCCTATATTTCTTTTTCTGGCAGGGGTCATGTGCAGGTCTGCCCGTTATTTAATGTAGCCGAAATGTTTGAAATCTTCGCTCAATGATTTTCCAAATTCCAGAATATTTGGTTTATGTTTGCCTATTGTACGATTTAATCTACTATGCTTCCAAACGGTTGTTTGTTTTGTGTCCCTAGTTGTAGGAAATTCTCTCTCTGCTACTCATCAACGAAGTAATCGTTAAAAGGTTGTAGTCTTGGATCAGTTGGCCAGACTTCCATGATTTGTACCCCACACTCTTTAGTAGCGTAAGATAGCAGATGTGACAAGACCACACACATTCGCACACGCTTGCCTACTTCTTCGTTTTTTCTGTATCAATACCTAACGCCTATATTTTCCACCACAAACTCTGATTAAAATGGAAATTATAATCTTTTATTATTATATCCTTGAAAATGTTCAGCTTTCAACAGTTTACATAGCAATTAAATCGAACCGAGAAAAATTAAAATCAGTTTTGAATTACTTTGGTATTCTTTGGGGAATTTTACAGCGAAAATTATCTGTGATATGTGATTATTTCTAGCATGGTAGGAATCCATAGATGATAGAATAATTTGTGTTACCCCACCTGAACTTCCAAAATCAGCATGAATTGTGTATAGCTGATCAAACAAACGATAACTTTTGAAAGTTTCATACACAAAAGTCTTCTTGAATGGGTTCTATGCCTGCTACAGAACGCCAATATTCTATTTTCTTCTCCATCCTCAATAGATTCAATGTCGTTAGACACCATAAATATGGTTATTGAGCTATTGACCAGTGTTAAGTTTTACCTTTGATTACACAATATATGAATTTAGTGTTAGAGAGAAAAGTTGAACCAAGTTCATTTGATAAAGATACATATAGTTGACAACAGAAAAAATTACACATGTGTTAGATCTAACGCGAAAGTGTTTGAATTTGAGTTATAACATTAATTTAAAATGAATACACGTCCTACTGATGGAAAATGTTGAGTTTATATATAACCTTTTTTTTAAGAAAATATACCATAACAATACCATTTGATTATAAATGAGAATTTACTTAAATATGTAATATCATTATATAATATATCTAGGTATTAAATTATCTATCATTGATGCTTAAAATGAATGAGTTTTGTATATTTATTACTAATGAAATTATTTCTCATAGAAACTCTCTTAGCTTCATGATGTATTCTTAAGGAAATATATTTTTTGATTATAATTTTTATTAATCGCGTCCTATGATTAGGAAAAAATGTTCTGTTGTTTGCATCTTCACAATATAGGTACAGTTTCCTACACCCTGGTAGATCCAATTTTAGTGGAATATTTTTGTTTCCACTGACAGAAATGGACGGCTGATTTTCAATTTTGTTCTTTGTTTGAATTTTTTTTTTGTAAAATCGATTTTTCTGTAAAGGGTAACATAGTAATACACATCGATACTACACATCGATAGTCTCTCTTACCTTTCACATAATTTGTTTTTCCTCAATAATGTTAGCACAATCGGTTTACATAGATTTCTACCACCAGGTGCATGGGAGGAAAAAAATATAAAACCGTCAGAAAATAATTCTTATGATCTCGTGCGTATGAGAGAATGGATTATAGACAGATGTTAATTGCAATACATGATAAAATATATGTAGAGAGAGTGGGACAATGTAAATCATAAATAAATTTAATGTTTTACATTGTGTGTAAATATTAATTGTCGTAATAATTTTAGTTTCATTTAATAACTTCCACTTGTCGCAAACGTTTTTAAATCTTAAAAGAATGCACTTTCATTGTCCATATGCATGACAAATTCCGAGACGTTAACACAATTAGCTTTGTACATCCTATTTTCGCAATTTTACACCTAGGATTATCGGTAACAAATGATACACCTTTCTTTCCCTGATAAAATTATATCGTGTTCGACTGACATAGTTTTGACCTCTTTCAACTAGTTCCTTGGCGTGCCTAATAATAAACAGGATGGTTTGACACCCACTAATTAATTATTCTAATACATTTGACTTTCTAAAAACCACGACATTATGAATATTGTTTTAATAGTGGATACTACAATATGAATCGCTTGAACGAGGGAAGAAGAAAGCAGATTTGTGCAAAGGAGCTGGTTCGGTATGAGAATGATGAAGTTTGGAAACCGACAGTCGGCGTAGTATACCACGCACATAACGTAACCTTGACACGGGCGTTTTCTCACGATTTGAACAGGCGAAAAGGGCAATTACGCTAATACATTTTTAAATGTTACGTCGTTAAGTGTAACCGTCGGTATATGCTTTAATTCACTTCGAAATAGTAATGGTCAATTATAGTTCGTGAGCCGGTAATGAGGTAAATAACAATAATTTGTAAACAGCTGTGATATAGGCGCATACTGTTCCGTTACTATTTAATTTGTAATGGTATTAACATACTGACTGTCATAATTTAAATGAAACAATAGAGGAAAGTAGAGAACCACAAAAGCTACACAAGATTATAAGATTGTTTCCCTTGTTAGATGACATAGGTCTCACCACTATTTCATTCATCATTTTCCCCGTGGGTTTAGGGTTATAAATTAACGAATTAACTAAATTTCCTTTGGTACTACAAAATATGATTGAGGGAATCACAAATGCAATAAATTGAATTTCTGCTTCCGAAATGGAATACTGCTAATCCCTGAGCTACTCCACTAACTACCGGCAAATGCTGCCTATAGGGATATCTTATTACTTACCTGCATTCACAAACTAACCCTATTGTTGAGACGACTAAAATTATTCAGAAAATTTTCTTTTGATGCCATACGCATATTTAAAAAGTCATCATTCTAAATATGTAATATTCACGTTTGTATCTGCGTGTGTATGCATATATTAACCACAATTAATAGCTACAATTCGCTCTAAACGAAACAGGTTCTGTATTACTTTACGTAACACCTGTGTAACACTTCAATTCTCATTTTCAGCAAAGCGCTGCAGTCCCATAACGGGATCTATTTTAATTGTCATAATAAACTACGGGCACGGTATTTGCTTACTAATCGTACTTTCAAACCTCTTGTGATCCGTAACCAATCGCAAGAGTATTAGCGACATTTTTTTTTACTCACAACAATAAGTAATTTTATTCACAGAGCAAACCTTTTTTAAGGCATCGCTGCATACAGTTTTTATTATTTTGCAAGGTAATTAATAATGCAAAACCGGGCAATAAATCATTATCACGCCTTGAGCCTTTTTCTTTATGGTGCTGCCAACAGCTAAACAATACGCGTTCAATAGAGTGGATAATACTTTCAATTCAAATTGACAGATACGTTTCTTAAGAACCATATGTCTATAACACTTCTGTACTGGGTACGTCAGCAAAATCATAGAAGTTTTAACAATCTCTAAAAAAATGTTTTTTACAAAACATTAAATACTACAAAAAATCCTTTTACGTGGCACTTGGGGGTTCCCCAGGTGCCAAATTTTCAATAGATCCTTCATTAGCTTGAACAATGCATTCTCCTATGTCAGCATTGAGGAAAACTCTGATCTGGCATCAGACCACTCAGCGATCGTGCTCTCGTTGAGTGATCGCGTAATAATAAAGCAACAATCTCATTATCTTACTAATAGAAAAACTGATTGGGATGGATTTCGAAGTGAGCTTGAACAGAGAATAGTACTAAATGTACCACTTGGAAGTTGACGAGAATAACTATACGATAATTCGCGATATTCAATCAGAACAGAAAAAAAAATTGGCGCCCAGTACTTGAGGTAAAATACCAACCTTAAACCTCCAAAGAGTGTCGATCAAAGATAAAATTAAACAAAGTAAGGTTAAATTGATAATAATATATTACAAAATTGTATATGACAAAACAATTATTCAGTACAATTAATATTGCACGACTTTACTGCTGGTGCTCACGCAAGGGTACCTGACTGGACTACTTGCAGGGATCATCTAGGGCTAGGATTGACCTTGGTTGTTGGAGTTTATGTTCTGACTGGATTCCTAGCTTCGGATGATCATGGTCAGAAGTTTTATCATAAAAAAATACAAAAATAATTAGAGATGGTAAAAAGGCGATAATATAATGCCGGGATAGCGCAGTGGTAAGAGCGCTAGGCATCCGCCCTGGATGTTGATGGTTCGATGGTGCGGCAATCGATTTACAAAAAAAAGAAGTGGGTTGCAGCCGGTGATCGGGTACCTTCGCGGTATCCTTCAGTGCTGGGGCAAAAATTGGCACTGATGCCCTCTCACGGCGAGGAGAGGCAGTGACAAGTCACACACTTCACACACACACACACAGTGACACGGAGAAGGTAGCACAAAGGGCCCAATATAGGTGGCCCAAGTGCGTGCGGCCTACGGCTCCCTCCCCACCCGCAGACTTTATCCTTTAAGGGAATAATATATTAAAGATATTGCAAATGAAATTAAAGGTGAAGTAAATTTGCATTACCTAAATAAATAAAATAACTATACCTACTGGAATATTGGTGTCAATTGCAATATTGAAATAAAAGAAACCAATATTTATAGTTCATCCTAAGCTAATTAAATAAGTAATGAACGCAAGATAGATGTAGAATATAAAAATAGAACGGGTTTGTAGCGTTCATATAAGTAATAGAAAAATTTATTCCTTTATTCTTTCTAAGAAATCTCACAAATGGTGTGATATCCTTAATATCTTCAACGACATAGCACAACGATATAATTTCTTTGCTGCCAGTAGGAATCTACAAAAATCTAAAACATCAGGCAGCGAGAGAAACAAAATCTAAACAGTACTATAAGTAAGGTGATAACCTACTTATGGCCGTCGGTCACGCCTTCCACCTCGGCCACTTGGTCCTATTGCGGAGCAACCCACTTATGGACTGTAAGATAATTTTATTCAAAACACTAAAGAGATAATTAAGCATGTGATTAAAAGGATGGTTAAAGATAAATTCAAATTCAGCTCACCGCATTGTGACTAAGATATTTTAAGCAAAAGATAAATTGAGAAGCAAAACAATTAAATTTAAACAGTTTATATGATATTAGATTAAAAATAAATTGATTCAAAAATAATACACCGTAATTAACAGACCAAAATCCTTATAATTTACAAGACGCATGCCGAGATCCTTGCACGATTGGGAAGGGAGGAAAGTTTTATTAGGAAATTCTGATTTTTAGGAAAGTGCGAAGGGATCCGAGAGCATATGATGCTGTAAAAAAGGCGAACAAAGCAACGATACAAAATTATCATTACAATGGTCAAAATATCGTTACAATGATCAACATATCGTTACAAACAATTGATTTCCAGTTCCCAAACAATTGAATTATTTCCGTTGCTAAGCACCCAGCGCGGAGACAACTTACATTCATCCGCACCTGGTGTTGTTTGAAGTTACGGATGTTACAGTAGAAGCATCAGAGTTTGACGGATATCCACACCGACCACGCAAGGACGAATATGGCGGGAAATTTGAATTGTAATTTGTCCGGAATTGGTGACCCACCCTGTATATCATTACAATAACACTATATAATACTGAATGTTTTGTAAAATATTCAGTCAAAATTTCAATTTTTAATATACATTTGCTTGTATAATTCTATACAAATAAATTATATTTTATAAATTCTTTTTCTTTCCAATTTATCCCCACATACGTACGTATGTATGTTCATATATTATGCTTGTATGAAATGCGGGTCACAGTTTTCAAGGAGACACTTTTCCTTGCTATACTATTACACACTAAACGGATGACAAATTCAATAATAGCAATAGTGAAGGCGGCACGGATTTTTCGATGACCGATAGTGACGGCGCAGCGTGTAGTAGTAATATGGGAGACACATCCTGTTCTGTTGTCGTTACCATAGAGTGTTATATAGTTACACCATCACGATACATACCATTCATTTGTAACCGGGACAAATAAAAATTGATTATGCTCCCTTACGTATTACAAATACCTCTGCGACTCTGATGAATGAGTCGCAGTTATTTTAACGTTCCACCCAAATAAAGGATACGTTGTTCGAAATGTGCTGGACACTTTAAAGGCATCTAGTTGGTTAGTTGTTAAGAAACAAACTGTCGTCGAGATATTATTATGACGAAAAGTGTACATGACCTTAAATCGTAATTTATTGACTGCTCGCATTTCAGAAAATCAACGGAAATTACTAATTTTCTTGTAAGGACAAACTATTACCGTATATTGAAGATTTTTATTCATTTTTTATGGTAAATAATTGACAAAAGCAGAGATCGTGCAATCAAATCGTTAACATCACACAACAGTAGATGCAAGGTTTGCAAGTGTGGAATAATAGTATATTATTTGATGAGCGTTGACTACTCTTGTTGTGTTTAAATGCATCGTGTTCCAACACTTCTCCTCTCCGATATTCCTTCACCTCTTTCTTCTTAACATCGAACGTCCTTTTGTATTGTATAGTGTTAGGTGTGAGAATGTGTTGTGATTTTACTACGTATTTGAAAAATAAATATTCTTTTACGTAGCAACATTAATTAGACCCGTTATCTGCTTCTAGCTGAATTTAGTACATTATTATATCCCAGTGTATAGGGTTGAATAACAAAAGACAGATGGAGCCACTTCAACTTAACAATTAAGTGTCCAACCAATAATGCACATAATTAATCATAAGTCCAATACGAAAGTAGGGAAGGTCACGTATACTAAAACAAATCCCGGCAGCAATAATGAGATCAACAAGAGCACAAAAAGGGGGTGGGAGAGATCTTAGCAATATATCATAAGTTACATCTCTTACATTTGTTACACCTCCGAAGAAACAATTACACTTTCAAATAATCTATCAAGATGTGTACAACTTCAACTATTAGGATAAACAGGGCAATCGCCCACTCCATTACAGTTGTTTATAAGAAAGTGCAGTTTATAAAATAAAGTTAATTAAAATTAAATCCAAAGAAATGCTTAAACTAGTTACAAAATGCACTTTTTACCTTCCCGTTTCTCCGGATTATCTGGGTTCCTTTTATTTATTACCAATGCCTCGCACCTGTAAGTCACTGCTGCTCCTAATACAGTTCCATTACGTTCCTAATTTAATTTATATCAACTTGTTCTTGCCCGCGAGCGATTGCAACACTGTTTCCAGTTCCATTTGTGGATTTTCTGTGTTACATTACTAAGACTTCCAATCCCGTTCAGTTTTGTTTTAGATTCTTATTTCATCATTACTAGTGCGCGAACTTGTCCTTTCCCTAATTCATATCTAGAGTAGCTAAAATTTGTTAAATGTAGTTTAGCAAATGTTGAAATTCACCTCACTGAAAGGAACTAAATTTATAGCATCACTGCTATTTCATTTCGACGTAAGCGCCATCGTTTCTATTTCAATCTCGTACATCACCGTAGAAATAATGCCATGACGAATACATTACATACGGAATAATGTATTTTCTGGTAAAAACTCCATTATTTAAATATATTCCGCGCACCGTCGCTAGTCTATCGATCTCTCGGAATCTAAATTCTATCGTGCCTAACGTGGAATATCTAACGCGTTACCTTAGATTCCGTGTCGACAGTTTTTCAGTGAAAGTTTAAAACGATCTTTTACGCATTAAACAAATCGATTCGTTATGGAGAAAATCGGATTCAACACTCGCACAATTAGGCTGGCGGCGAATAACGGAAATTTTATGAAGATCGAAATTCGCATTTAATTGAGTCGTTAGGATCTAATGGTACATATGAGGTTTATGGGCATGTATGGATTAAAAAAATTAGAAATTTTAAGGAGCGTCCAATAGGGTTCAGATATTGCTAAGAATTGATGTAATAAACACAAATTATTAATACTTAACAAAACTTCGTTTCCGAAATACATAGGATATGTTCGGAATAGATGGACAGGTAGGATAATCGGACCACTAGCTATAATTTGCAACATTCTTAATAGATGTCACTTTTAATCGTGTATTTTAAAAATATACCTTACATTCGTTCACCTGATGACGATTAACCGTCCACTGATTGCTTGTTAAGTAGTTATGGTAAGGTGATTCATTCCAATATACTATAAATTATGAGAAGATCAGATACCGTAGCGATGTGCATAGCATAACAACTCGTTTCCGTGGCCTAATATCTCCACCACCTCAC